>LPNX010806828.1:0-39385 GCA_001517045.1 Pseudotsuga menziesii
TTTTGCTCAGACTCTCAGGTTTTTTGTAAGCTTGTTTTGGATGGCTGTGCACAGCCCACTTTTATAAAATCTTCCTTTTTAGTTTCTGTAAAAAAAAAATTATAATCCCTTGTAAGAGATTCAACAATTGTCTGTCACAAAGCCTACAAGAGGCAAGTTTAAACAAGCCATAAAATGAAAAACGTTGGTCGTATCGATGAACTCTCAACTTTGTTGGAATCAAGACATTGAAATAATTATAGGGGTGACTCCCTATCATGGTTCCATGGCCCAAATTTCATCTTGTTTCACGATTTTAGAATCTAGGGCTCAATGAGAGACAATGAAATTTTTGCACAAAGGGGTCGACTTTGGATATTCCTTAACATTGAGATCATGGACAGCGCTCACATGTTGAAATTTCCCAAACACACTTGGAGGATATCATATAAATCCATTGTACTGCCCAGATAAAATTATAATCCCCTGGTAGAGATTCAACAAGTGTCCCTTAAATCCTACATGAGAATTTAAATGGGAAATAAAATGATGATCATTGATCAGATCAATAAACTTTCAACTTCGATAGAATCAGGACATCAGAATAACACTAGGGGTGCCTCCCTTGCATGGATCCATGGCTCGGATCTCATCATGTTTCATGATTTCAGAATCTAGGATTTGGTTTAGTGAGAGACATTGCAATTTTTGCACAAGGTAATGCAATTTCATAATCTTGGATGTTCTTGGAGAGATTGATCTTGTGTGATGTTAGGGATTTATCTCGTGATGACTAGTGTTTGTGATGTGCATGTAAACCCTAGGAATTTGATTTCCATGTGAAAAACTAGCATCCATATTAGTGAATCACAAAATTTCAAATTTGAAGTCTAGGTGATTAAGGAAGAGGAAATCATTGAACTTATATAGTGGATGGTTGCAGCGTGACTAAGGGATATGTGGTAACTATTTCCTTACTAAGATTTCTCATTTTTATATCGAAAATGATTATTTTGGTAGTTTTGAATTGTATATTAAGTACGCATATTCATTTCAATGATTCAAATAGACTATAATGGCCAAGACATTGATGATAAAGGGCAATGGATTAAACAGCTCATTGTTTCTAACGTTTATAGGGGTAGATTAGGTTTCTATAGCTATATTAGTGTTTCCATATCTAGATTAGGTTTCTAGAGTTAAACTAGTGTTTCTAGGTGTAGATTAGGTTTCTAGGGTTTATAGGGCTAGATAATTAGGTTTCTAGGGTTATATTAGTGTTTCTAGGGATAGATTAGGTTTCTAGGGTTATATTAATGTTTCTAGTGATAGACTAAGTTTCTAGGGATAAACTAGATTTCTAAATATGGTTTTGAGGGATAGATTAAGTTGTAAAGGTATGAATGTATAATTTCACTTTTAAATGCTTATTTATGTCATTTTATTAGCTTAGCTCTAATATTGTGGGTGTGCAACTTAGATTTGTTTTGTTTTTCCATTTTCTTGTAGGCTCATAATTTAAAATTTGGTGAGGCTAGTGTCATACAATCAATGCCTCTCTATCATTCTAAACAACTTCAATAACTTTAAAACAAGAAACTTTGATCACATTGGAAAGGGAATTCACATAGTTGCTTTAGATTTTATGTGTGGTTGTTTCTTTAGAATTTTCTAATTGTAGTATTGGAGATGCATAGTGTTGTATGGGCTACTATTTTTCAAGATGCTTAATCCAAGAAAGTAGATAAGAGAGCGGGGTTTTGTATGCTAAATTTCAATAAATAGATGAGGAAAAGCTATGAAAAAAGGAAAATGTGAAAAATTGTGCAATAGTTCAAGGTATTGCAAAAATAATTTATATTTACAACAATGGGAAATGGTACCCTCTCTCAATAGGATAAGAAGCATATTAAGGTGTTGAGGTAGAACATTGGGGCTTGCAACCTTATCTAGTCTTATATATCAATTTATATCTAGAGATGTTTTCAAAAACTTGCAAGTAATTTTGATCCATTCTTAAGAAGAAATTTTTAAATAGATTAGGCTTCTAGGGCAAGATTATGTTTCTAAGGTTACAATGGTGTTTCTAGGGTTATATTAGTGCTTATATGGTTTTTAGGGATAGATTAGGTTTCTATCCATTTATTTGTGTCTCTAGGGCTATATTAGGTTTCTAGGGTTAGGTTAGTGTTTCTGGGGATAGATTAGGTTTCTAGGGTTTTTAGGGATATATTACGTTTCTATGGTTTCTAAATTTGGTTTCTAGAGCTAGAATAGGTTGTAAACGTCTGAATGTCTAAATGCACTTTTACATGATACATGTTATTTTCATGATCCAAGTGGAAGCGAGATTGTGAGTTTACATTAACCATGTTCTTTGAAAAATAAGAAATAGTGCACAACACAAATGAATCTGGAGTTAGGATTGAATACCACTTTTTGCATTCTTGGATACGAAATGAAATCGTGATTTTAAATAAATGGAAATATCAAGACATAAACATAAGAGTCTGGGATCCTCCACTCAGTATGGTTGTCTATGACATTCTATATTGCTAAAATAATGAAGGAATACATCTCAGTGGAATAACAACTTCAAATTGATTGTGGCAATGCTAAAGTGTAACAAAATGCATACAAATTGGGGGAAATACCTATTTATAAAAATAAGAAACAAAAACCCTAATCATAAGTTTAGGCCACATATGTATCATTTTATTATATAAATATGGACTTTGTACACATATATAACCTTATTATAAATCTAATACATGTTAAAGATGTTGTAATATTGTATGTAGCCAACATTTTATTTGTGTTCTTTTTGTAATATGACCTATTTCTTCACTTTGTTCTCAATCCAAAACAATTTTTATATGTATGAACAACTAATCATGGGTTTCTACTTATCATGATGTTAAAACATCACTAAAGGGAAATCCAGTTAATGAGTTTATCATCAAGTACTGAAACAAAGTGTTGTCAAAATTTTGGAGAATTTGGCATAGTGTGGATAATGAAGTGTTATGATAGCTTTGGGATGTTTATTTCACCAACGCTACATTTTAACTTGAGTGTGTGTAAGAAAGATCCTTAGCCCTGCCATAATAGATGTTGTGGGAAAGTTGTGTTACAACTTTACATCAAATTTTTCCAACAATTACAACTATGTAATAATGAACATGTACCTATAACTTTTTGGCAGCATTCCTTCATATGTGATATTACAACATTACATCAAATTTTTCCAACAATTACAACTATGTAATAATGAACATGCACCTATATGTTTTCTTTTGCATTATCGTTCAAGAGTCTAGATATTGGCATGTGATATGCATAATATTCTTAGATATGTGTTCATATATGACAAAATGAAATAACCTATTCTAAGAAATAAAATTTTCCAATGCACATTTTCTTATCATTGATTTTTCCAATATTCACTCTTTTTTTATAATAATGTATAGTTAGATCAAGGAACACTTGGTAGCGATCATTTTGAAAATTCTTTCACTTACATTTAAAATTTTTAAGCCCAATTGTTGAATGTTACATATAAGTCCACATATATGTATTTCAAGTAGTTTTGCACCCACTGGATCCAATAACACAAGTGTAAGAAGCAATACAAAAGAAAAAATTGCAATGCATCACTTGGAAAATAGAGTACAATTCAGCTCTATGAGCTCTATTGGGACCAACGGTAGTGGATCATCAATTAGGGTAATTGAAATTAGGGTTAGGGTGAGCTATATTCAAATTTAAACATGCACTTGTGCTAAAAGTGGGTGTGAGGACAAAGGAAACCATAGCAATAGTTGCATACTTTCTTAGAGATCAAAACACTTGTGGAAATCATAACACTAAAGTTTCTTATGGTGAAATCGCCTCCTTACAATGTCTAGAGATGAAAAATCATGGATCATCATGCAATAGAATTAGATGTAGGGTTAAGGTGAAACATGTTCATATTTCCACATTGGATTCTGGTAAAAGTAAATTTGATGATAAAGGAAACCCCTGAGAACTGACTCCTTACTATTTATTTTTCTTGAAGATATAATATAATGGCCTAAAATTTTCAATGTATGATAAGAACAAATGTATAGGTCCGACAAAAACATTATATTTGTATACATTTATTATTTCAAAATCTTGTATCTTTTAGCTTGTTCTAGAGCCATTAAATGGACACACAAAGAAGAGAAAGTGTAAATCCAACAACAAGAGCAAGTGCAAATCCTTCTAGCATAAGAGCAAGTGCAAATCCAACAACAACATTCATGTGAACAATAGGATTTTTATTCACACCATTCATACTCAAGCACGTGTACTAAAAACATAAGGTTAATAAAATATCCATGTATTACAAAATAACACATCGTGCACATAGTACATAATGGAAATCTATACCCAAAGTATCCAAATGAGTGTAAAATTGAGTCCCGTACTACAAAAATAATAGAAGTTTCCTAAACTAACAACAAATATCCATCTGTTTCAAATTGATTTATCCATTCTTTCATTAGCATTTCCAGAATCCTCTGCAAAATCAATCTTCCTCGTCCCTAAGAACAAGGAATGTAGTTGACTCCTTTTCCAAGAATAAATTCTCATCTTAAGGTTATTTAACATTTAACGAACAAACATGCTCATGTACACTTATTAAAATTGCAATAAAATAAAACATTTATATTCATTGAACGCGAATAAGTGCATGTCACAATAGGCGTCACACAAGGTGAACCTCTCGATCATTCATCCTATGAAGGATGAATATGTTCTAATTCATCCAAGTGCAAGGAATCTGACTTTGAGGTATTCATAAGAGACTCACCAATAGTATATGATGCTTGGGTTTTGGAAGCACATATTCATCTATAGGTTGTCGAGATACCAACAAACAAATTACATATTGAATATTGAAAATAAATAATGATGCACTCAAAGGTTGGCCAAACCTTACCAACACATCTTGTTGAGTCTCTACGAAAACATTGGGAGTGTATTGCACAATAATATTTATAGCACCCTACATAAAACATATTACATCAACAATTTAATATATTACATCAACAATTACATATATTCTTCCTTCCATTAATATAAATAAGGTAAAATAAAAAAATTTACATTATATGCAATGGTGATAAACCAAAATTTTATGCACCATTTACTGTTGCATTTACCTCAGTCTCTTGAGCAGTACCAAACTATTATGGACGAATCCACTTTGACTAGTTGCACATGTGATTATAATATGTCAACAAATTAATAAAATCCTATTTTTTAAAACAAATCAAAGTTGTAACATAAAATATAATAAAGTATTGGTATGATAATTAAATTACACATTCCATGAATCCACCAGAGCGAATCTTTGATGAAGGCACGCAACAAATGTTACAACAAGACGAGCATGGATGAGGCATCATATGTCGCTCTATAATGTGTCCATGTGCTATGTTGGGTGTCTCTAGCTGCTCGTGATCACCACCAGATGACTACTCATCACCATGACTCCGATTATGTGCCTCCTCACCGCCACCAAATGAAGATGATGTCACCCCCTAAATAAGCCCCCGATTGTCCAACTCTAAACAACATTTCCATTTAGAACAAACATATCGACCAAATGTAGCAATGCCACCTATGTCTCATTCAACACGCTAGATGTAGGAGGATATAAACGAGTGGTAGGGGGTTTTAAGTGTGAATAGGGTGATGTACACTGTTGGGATCAACCTTGGAATTCTCTCTATTCTGTGGGATCCCTCCTCCCACGTTTTGGAACTCTAAAATGTCAAATTAATTGATATGCTTGTGAAATATAAATTTTGTGTACAACTTCTACAGGAAATACAAAGGTATTTCTTTATTTCCATGTGGGTCTTCATCAAATACCATATAAAACCTGTCCATCCAATTTTATTTATACTTTGTTCTATGCACAAATCAATGGATATATGTGCTTTGTTGGTTGAAGGAATTTGTCAAGTTCCAATGTTTCGAAAGAGGGAATAAATTTGGTCTTTAGTTATTTTCAATTTTTTGATGTCTTGGTAACTAAGACCATTTGCATAAAATTTCCTCTTAGACTCTCTATAAGAAGCATTGTTGTTTAATTCTCCTTGGGAATCGACAATTGTGTTAGTGATGGTATCAATGGATATCCAAAGAGAATAATGTAGTTGGCATCCCCCGTTTCTACGGAGTCTAAAAAAACCAATTCTTGTAGTATCTTCACATTTCTATCATTCATTTGTTGTCGTGGTGGGGTTCAATGTTATTCATGCAGTGGAGGTCTTTCTTGTTCTTCTTATAGTGGATGGTTTTATTGTTATTCTTGTTATGGAGCGATTTGGTGTTCTTCTTCAATGATTAGTTGGTTTATTTGTTAAGGGTTTTCTTCTTTTTCTTCTTCTTCTTAAACATTTATTTGGTCTTCATGATAAATATTTTGAGGGATTGTGTTTTATGCATGAATGGTTTCTTCATGATTGTGTGGATCCATGAACAATATGTTGTAAAAATTTTAAATTAGATTCAATATATACAAACAACCATAGAAATTTTTATTTTTGTATGGAATTTTACAACAAATTGCAAAAGAACCATATCTTGAATAATGCCTAACTGAGATGTATAGGCCAAAAATCCATCCCAGATCAAGTTTGTGGTTTTAAGATGCCCATAATGCTCTTCTGTTATAACTCACCTCCGTTATTTTTCTCTCCTGATTCTCAAATACTGGCTGGAACGGTCGTTCAAGTCTTTTTTACTAGTAAATAACGCGAGTGTGACATATCAAGAATGCGCTATGAAACACATATGTGTTATATCACACTCGCGCTATGTATTTTTGCATTTTTATAATTCATATGTGCTTATTGCATATGTGTTATTTTAATTTTGCAATTACATAACACAAATGAGCTATATCACATATGTGTTATATCAGATATGCATTGTATCACATTTGTGTTATATTAATTTTTCAATTTCATAACGCATATGTGATATATCACATATGTGTTTATAATGCTTAGATATGGTTAGAGGCTCAGGTCTCACTGAGCCTAAACCTAATAAAGCAATGGTGTTTATGAAATCCACAACGATCCCACATTTACGAAATTCGTGGTGGCTGAAAAAAGTGGAAACAATTTCATGCGAAAATCCAATAGAATAATGAGTTAGAAATTAGTTTTGTAATAATTGCATATTAATGAATACTTGGGTAAATTTCTTGGTACAATTAGGTAAAGGAAATATATATACATATCTTATATATGTATTTGACATTGATATTTGAGTTATGATATAATATCCCTCTAATTTGAAATCTATGCCTTGGGAAATGCAATATCATCAGTTAGATATTAGTTTTGTAATAATTGCATATTAATGACTACTTGGGTAAATTTCTTGGTACAATTAGGTAAAGGAAATATATATGCATATCTTATATATGTCTTTGACATTGATATTTGAGTTATGATCTAATATCCCTCTAATTTGAAATCTATGCATTGGGAAATGCAATATCATCTAATAGTATTGTTAACAGTCCTTGATTTCAATGATATCACATTTTGGATCATATCATTCTTGCATTGCTTAGATTTTAAGGAAGTTCCTTTTTAGAATTGTTAAGATGCATTATGTACACTGAGGGACATTGTGATCTACATTTCTGTGATTTCAATAATGTTCCTTCTTAGTATTGTAATGAAGCACTGTGTAAATTGAGGGACATTATGATATACATTGCTTTCCTTTCAAGAATGTTCCTTTTTAGTATTGTTAGGATGCATTGTGTACACTTAGGTACATTATGATATATTGATGTCTTTAGATGGAAATTTACGTTATGATCTAAAATCTCTCTAATTTGAAATTTGTGCATAGGGGACTGAAATATGATTTAGTTTTATTTTTAAGATACATTGATTTCAGTGATATTACATTTTGAATGACATCATTTAGTTAAATTGTCGACCCTAATTCCTCAAGTCTAGATAGAATCATCAAAGATAAATAGTACTTGAAACCCTAATCCAAGTTTTTTACATGTTGTTAAGTGATTATTGAACTAGAAAACCCCAAGTTTGATCCATTCATTCTAGACAAATATTTTCATCCATCCATTATGGTCATTTTGTATGATATCATTCAGTTTTGGCCATTTTGTATGATAATAATTAATTAATTAGTTATTAGATTCAGTTTCCATAATGTCAAGTAGATAGAATCATCATTGTTGAATGGTTCAAACATTAATATAATTCAGTTACACTGAGGGGAAACTATGATGTATTGATATATATCTTTAGATGGATATTTACATTATGATTAACACCGCTCTAATTTGAAATATGTGTAATATTATCTAATATTATTGTTAATATTCATTGATTTTAGTAATGTTACATTTTGTAGGATATCATTAAGATAAATAATCAAAACCCTAATCTAATTCATTTACCTCATTTAGTTGAGTATATATAGCCATAATAGTTACCTAAGTAGAATGACATCTATGATCTAGTCGTGAAGCCTTTGTTGGAGTTGAAAACCTAGTTCTTGATCCATTTGTTCTAGCCATTTTGTATGATTTCATTCGATTAAATAGTCAAAACCCTAAGTTGATTTAGTTACCATAATTAGCCGAGTAGATAGAATCACCCCATTTAAATAGTCAAAACCCTAATTTGATTATATATTGGCGTCTAATATTTTAATGTGGGAATTTAGTAATAACATTTGGTTGCATTGCTTTGATTTCAGGAATGTTCTTTCTTTGTATTGTTAAGATGCATTGATTACAATGAGGGACATCTATGATATATTGATCTATGTCTTTAAATGGAGTTTTATATGTTATCATTCGATTAAATATATGTGTATTTCATCCTTAAATTCATAGAATAAACTATTACAATGATGCAAATGAGGAAAATTTCTATTGAAACTTGCTTCGGGTTTAACAATCCATACATCACAAGGATTTACATTGGAGAAATAAACTATCAATATTGGAAATAAATATAGACATGGTATCACATTTACAACACTAGATCAAACTAAGGTATTATCTCATTCAACATTTCGTCGAGTAAAATATATGCTATCTATGTCAACATTTAATTATTGACTAGAGCTCGTAAGCTTCAAGGTACAAGAACAATATGTGCAAGGTCAAAGTGATCTAGCTTAATCTAATTATGGAAAATACACAAAATAATTCAAACTAGATCAATTACCTTGAGAGGAAACCCATCATAGGGTGACCATGTCTCCTCAGTTAGGTCATTAATCTCTCCATTGGTGATTGAAACTACTAGAAAAATCCAAATGCAAGAGCTTAAAGAAAATTTAATTGACACCAAATATTTCTTGCTTACTTCAAAACAATTCTATTGTGAAGAAACAAGAGCATACCAATCAAATAAAGAAACTAGTACAGTCCAAATCACACGAAGAAAAAAAATATTGTTCTAAAGTCTTCAAAGTAAACAAAATTCAAATTCCAAAACATCAAAATCATGCACTAATAACCTATACTAAAAACAATTTTAAAAAGAACTAACTAGTTACCAAAAGTAAAGTACCAAACTAAATTACCTAATCAATCAAATGCATTAATTTAAAATCCAATCACCAATTTATTAAAAACGAGTATAAAAAGTGAAAATCCATTATAACAAAACTAGAATAATAAGAGTAAGGATCTCAATCAAATATGAAAGTGTCAAATCATATTTCCACAACAATTTATAAGCTAATATATTTTTCCAATTCCATATATATGACCTGTTCATAACATCAGAGTTCTTTCAACAGTTTTGTATATAAAAAAAATACATCTATGACTCTTTAAGGAGCCAATGAATAAACAAGCTCATAAACTCATTCTTTTAATTCAGTATTTCAGCTCAATTTTAGTTGTGGATCTTGTTATGCAATAATTTATTCCAAACATAATTCTACAATAGTCTCAGGAAAAAGAAATCGGTTTTGCCACATTTAAGATTTCAATCTTATCTAGCAATGATTCTGCAACCAAAATTCAATTGATCCTTGGCATATGAAAGTCAACTTTAACAATTCATTGAACACTTTCAAATCTTTAAATTTCCACACCTATACTTCAAATCTGATAATGATTATTTATAACGCAATTTAGCATTTGGAATTCATAAAAATACATCATGTGCTTGAGTTGAAGACTTCATTATGGAATTTGACAATCAAATGAAAGTGTTATTTCAAGTTATCTTTTGCAATGCAGCATGTATTATGGGTGAATGAAAACAATATTGATGCATACAATCAAATGGTAATATGTCTATGTTTTAATTGTCAAAACAAATGTAAAGATAACAAATGAGATGTAATAAACTGAAAGCAAACAATAACCAAATCTGTATGAATCTAAATAACCTCAACAAAATTTCTTTATGCAACAAATAAGAATGTAGAATGCTCATCCAAAGATAGTAAAAATATAAATCTAGTATTTTACCTATTTATAAAACAACACAACACATACCAAAGGATTGGGTGCCTTCCAAACTTGGCCTGTGTTGTGGAAGAGATCTACAGCACAAAAGAATGATCTACAACATGTGCAAGAATATGAGCTTCTTCTCATTGACTGAAAACTCCAAGGAATTACAAGCACTCCTCCATTACAAATGATAATAGCTCATCTCTCTCAATGGATATGATACATATTTATAAGGGAAAATACAATTGTGTCGCTCAACAATAGAATCGAATAACCAAAAATCTGTGTCGCTCAACAAATCGTTCAATTTAGAAAACCGGTCATGCACAGAATCTGGAAAAATTCATCCTGATCAGATGCGATTTCCTCCCAATCCGTTGAAAATTTTCAAAATTCATCTCAATAGGAGGTAAATCACCCTGTTTGGGAAGTGGGTTTCGAACGATTTCTGTGGATTCTTCATGTATCTCTCATAAATTGAGCCTAAAATATGCTTCCTGGATTAATGACAAGAGTGCCAGATTGAGAGCCGAAAATGCAGAATTTTGGGTTTGATTGCCAACCCACAAATTATTTAGTGTCTTCCCTAGGTTGCACCATCTGTAGTCAATCATGTACATAACAAATATAATAAAAATACATTTTGTTGTAACATAATTGAAATGCTTGTTAAGAAATCATGGTATATTGAAGTTGATGATTTTTATATTAGAAACTCCATATGTATGTATTTCATTTTATTTTAAAATGTATTTGGATGGTTTCAATTTATGTTTTGTTTTTGGGTGTTATGTAATCATTTCCAATATGCTAACCATCAAATGATATTAATTGGATTCGACAATAAGAGTGAAGAAATGATGTTGTGGTGACGAGTGTAAAGGCCACAATTTCTTAATTATGAACTTACTCTCTTATGTTAGCAACCCAATTAATTTAAAAATTTTGAATGTATGCCTAGGTTGTTTAAATGATGATTCACGTGAAAATCCCAATGACGAGAGGAACCAAACTAGGTATTGAAACAAGTGTTGGATGCCAAAAGAAAATATAGGGTTACGTCTTATTTATGCAAAAATAATGTAGATGACCACAAGCCTTAGGTCACATGTTTGATAATCTTGTAAATAAAATACTTTCTGGTGTGAGGACCAAATTAGCATCGTAAAAATCATATTTAATACATTAAAAACATGAATTAGACATATTTTACTTTTATTGATTTTAGTTATTAAATTAAAGTAAAAGAGACTCTTTAATATATTAAATTGCAGTCAAACATGATGCCAAGATAGTGTAAACTAATCGTGAAAGGAGCAACTTTAGGGGCCCATCAAATGTGTCAGTGACTTTTCATTTAATTTGGACGTCTCGCGTCTCATTTCTTCATTTTCATCATGAGTCATGGTTGAGTTTTTAGGAGGTTTAGTGGGTGTCAAATGTTTTGTGACACCTTTTCTCATTTTATACCAACTATATTTCCTACAATTATTCTCTATTTACTATTTATCACAACTTTTGAATCACCCAAAATGGATATTTGAATTAAACGTTATGCAAGTTTCAAGTTAACATACCTTTAAAAACCCTAGTTTTGAGATTGATATTCTAGCCAACCTTCCAACTAAGGTATCTCCACAATCTCAGCTCCTATGAGTCTGAAAAATGCGTCCTCTAGTAGCGTGGTATGTCTTATCTACAACCACAAGTTTGACCTAAATTTGATATGCCAATAAAAAGTTATGGTAAGTTTTCCAAATATTTCTATTTTTTCCCTTACATGAGACCAAAAAGAGTACGGCATGCCACATGTCCAATTTTTAGGATTTGATTATGAAATTGCTACCACAAATACAATGATATGTATTATTTTAATTCAACATGCCTCACTCAATTCAGATATTTCAATATTAATATATAACGGGTTTTTTTGAAACACTTGTTTGAGACTAGTTTTTGGACTAGTAAAAAGCCCTGACTTCCAAAGGGTATAACTCTGTACATGTAATGACTCAAGACCTGAAAAATCATACCACATGTATTTCAATATATCCTCTTCTTACCCTTTATGTTTTGTTGTTTGAAACATTCTAGAAAAAAAAAGTTATAGCAAAAATGGATTTGATACCAAATGTTATGCACCAAATTTCCCACAATAACATAAAACAAGAAGAAATAATATTCCAATGCCTTAAGAATGCAATAAAAAGATGAATAACCAACCTCTATGAGGGGGAAACCTTCTTTACAATGTATTTCATATACAAAACAAGATGAGATGAAATGGTTCCAAACTATATAAAGGAGGAATTTGCATCTAAACAAAAATAAGTATATAAATCTAGAGCACACCATTTGATGGTGAATGTTCACTTGCAGATCTTGATTTGGTTCATTGGATTACATTTATTGACATCCATTGTATAGAACAGCCTCATAAATTTTTTTGGGGGGGAGAAGCATAAAAGTGGAGAACTATGAGTTTAAGATTTAATGGAGGTCATGAATTGTCAACCAGGGTTTAGTTTTCTCTTAATGTTAGAAGGCAGTGGACTATGAATGCTTCTATATAGAAGAGGGATGGAACCCACTAGCATTTTATCCATTTCTTCAATATCATTTAAACCAGTCTCCTGCCCTCATCCTTCCTTCCCTCTGTCATAATGTGTTACCCTTGTCCTATTCTTTGACACGATTCTTGCATGTTTTCTAGTGCATAAATCATTTCTTCTTGAGCCTCATACAATGGAACCCATCCTTCACTATCCAAATGGTATCATATAGGGGGGCTCATATCTTCCCCACCCTTCCATCATCCCTTGTGCTTCCTCGGAACCCCCACCAACCATCTCTATGATTCATCCTCCCTCCTTTGTTTTTTGCCCATATTTCTCAAAACCCTTGATTATAGGACAATCTCTCAAGAAGATTCCCTTTGACCTAGGAAAGGCAGAAAATGCTTAGCCTGGTTCTGTTGAGAAGATTGTGTATTCCACTAAATGTGATAAGAGCAAAAGGGTTGTGCAGAAGATAACCACTCATAAGTCTCTTGCTTTGGTGGAATATGTGAATATGGCAGAGGTGATAAACATGGTAGATCATGATTTAGCAGGTAGATTCTATGGGTGTAATATGTGCTTGTGTAGATATCGTGAATGGGTGAACTCTAACTAGACCCTCCCATTAGGATTTTTCCCTTGACTCGTCTCCCTTGCGTGGGGTTTGCTCGATGCCATTTTTAGTTCCAAGGAGGAGGTTGTATCTATTCTAGAAGGCGTTTAGATATGGGGTTATACCCCACTTCGACTGCAACGATGGTCTCCATTTTTTTATGCCAAGAAGGAAATATCTTTCAAAAGGAGAACTTAGGTAAAATTGTTGGGCCTCCTGCCTGATCTTTGGAAGGAATTTGTTTTTAAATGAATTGGGGAAGCTATTGGTGAATATGTTTCAACATATTTTAGTTTTGAACAAACATGTATCATGTCAATGGGGCTCATATTGGTTGATGTAGATATGAGGGAAGGTATTTTAGCATAATTCAATATATATGTCAGTGATTATGCTTTCTCCCAAGTTTTAGACTATTTTGACATTCCTTTCCAATGCAACTGTTATCATGCCTATGGTCATATTTTTTCGGACTGTACTCTATCTTTTGCAAAGCGCTTCTCCAGAGTACCAAAGAAGAAAGGTTATGTTACTTAATGTATTAACCCCTAGGAAGTTTCGATTATCTCCCACATCTCATCCATATTAGCGGGTTTTGTCCCCTTCCCCCTTTTAAGGAATTAGGAAAAGTATCGAGTACCTAGGAATGGACCGAAAGACTCTCTTGTTCTAATGGACCACGATGAGCTCATCCATTTTTTTCTCTCTCAAAAGCATCCTCGGAGCCTCCAACTGTTGTTTAGGATCCTCTTTGTACCTTAACGAAACTGACTCCTCCACTAGGTATGTACTCTCTTGCAATGGACGATTTTCCCTTTAAAGAGGACCCTAAATATTTCGAGGATGTATCACCCAGCCATTTTAATATTTTATTCAAGCCCTCATGTTTCACTCTACTTACTAGTATTTGCACCCCTAAGGTCTCTCTTTCAATTTTGGATCACGTTAGTTAAGGGTATTCTCATAAGGGATATGAGTTTGAACAGATACTAATGTGTCCCTTTATCCTACTCCGAGCCATCTGTCGAATTCTTACTCTCCTTATGACTCTGAGCAAGTTTTATTTCATTCTCTATCCCGAGACATTCGATACCCTTCAGGAATAGTCTTAACATTTTAGATAGATACCCTGTCATCTACTAGTACTCCTCATGAGACCTTCCTATCTACCCTAGACCCCACGCATAAGATAGAACCAAATGCCCTTCCTATCTCTGAAGCCATCTCTCCCCCTCTATTAACTTCCCCATCTGACCTACATATTCCCTAAGTCTCCTTGTTTGGACCTTACTATGATATTAGACCTCTCTGGAACCGGGGTGGCATATACAGTGGGATTGGACCCTCCACATCTCATCCTTTTTAATACTTTGCGGTCAATGATCAACTATAGTGGTCGCTCGTGGTCAAGTTGCTTGAGAATTCTTCTCATGTAGATAAGAAACCCTCTTTGGGTCTCTTAGATCAAAAAAGGCCTAGGAAATGTTACCTTAATGATTCTTTTATCCTACAATGTTCGCGAGATGGGGAAGCCTGCCAAAAAACTTGCCCTAAAGAGACTTATTCAGAAATAGAAACCTGAATTTGTATTTCTACAGGAGACTATTGCAAGTGGGGACCTTTTCTTAGATGACCTAAAAGCACTTTTCCCTGAATGGGATTTTGTGTGCCTCGATGCGACAAGAAGATTTGGTGGTTTAGTTACCGGATGGCTCAAGAACACATTGCTATGCACCAACTCTTATGATATCCTACTAGGCTTGGGTGTTAATATTTCTTCCAGAGAGATGGCCCTTGCTTACAATTTTTTGAACATTTATGGCCCTTACAATCATATGTTCGATTTCTGGGAGCGCCTATTCAACCTTCATCTAATTGCTTCTTAAAGGTTGATTCTCGGTGGTGACTTAAATGTCACCCTAGGAGATGGGGAAATATGGGGTCTTAAATCTCATAGCCTATTTCTTGAGGCAGCTTGAAGAGAATTCTTTGTTTGATATTCCTGCTGTCAAACTTCCTCCTACCTGGAGAAATTTGAGATTTGGGGATGAATCCATTTCCAATAGGTTTGATCACTTCCTCATAAATGAATATGTTATTCAATCATCCTCTGGTATCAATCAATGGGTTATCCCAGGTGGGGATTCTGACCACTTTCTGGTTACCTTGGAAATTTCAAAGGGATATCATAAGCCTATTAGTCCTTTCAAATTCAGTGTTACATGGATAGAGAATGATGATTATCGCAAATGGTTAATAATATTTGGACTCCCTTTGATGCCACCAGAAGGGAATATGAAACCATGCAATTTATCTCAAATATGAAGGCCATTAAAACAAAGACTGTCAAATGGGTAGCAGATAAAAGAGCAGAAATAAAAGTCAAGTTATTGTCTATTGAGAATGAGTTACAATCACTTTATTTATCCAATCCTTCTGGTTATGAATCCTTGGCTCATAATTCGGAGTTCATGGCTCTTGAAACAAGGAAAAAGTATATTTTGGTTGATAATGAAACTATGTGGCGTCTTAAGAGTAGAGACATGTGGGTTCAATATGGTGATGAAAATCCCAATTTTTTTCACCGGCATGTCAACCACATGAAGAACATCAACTCCATTTGAAGATTGTAGAATGAGGAAGAAATTGTTTTTGGATTTAATTTTTTTTACCATTGTAGGTGTCAGGAATTTTGTAAGTTTCTTTAAGGAAGATAATACTTCTTATATAGAGAAAATGATGAAAATTATTGCTCTCTTCCCTATGTATGCCAATGATGAGAAAAACCAAGATCTAATGGAAGCAATCTCCCTTAAGGAGATCAAGGTCGCCATCAAATCTCTTCAAAAGGATAAAATCCATGAGCCTCATGCCTATACCGTAGAATTATTTTCATCCTTCATGGATCTATTTGAGATTGACCTTCTTATATTCGTTGAGGACTATAGAGCCACAGACAAAGTTCTAGAAGCTTTCAATTCCACATTTATTACTTTGATTCCTAAGACATATTTCTTTGAAAATATGGCTTGTTATATACCCATATCCCTGTGCAATTGTGTTTACAAGAACATAGCTAAGTACTTGGCTAATAGAATCAAATATTTCCTCTCTTCATCGGTTTCCCAGGAGAAAAAAATCGTTTCTGATTTGTAGACAAATTCATGACGTTGTAAGCATTTCCCAAGAGGTTATACACTTTGCTAAAGTTAAGCACCTTCCTGCTATTATTATCAAGGATTTCTTATCTAAACCTATGACAGGGTCATCTGGATTTATTTACATCTTGTTTTGCTCTAAGTTGGTTTCCATTTGTAAATTGTGGATTGGATCATGTTGTGTGTTAGAACTTCATATTTTTTGGTTCTAATCAATGGCTCTGCTTCCTCCTTTTTTAGGCCTGACAAAGGGTTGAAGAAGGGATGCTTGTTAACTCCCCTATTATTTCTTCTTGTTGTGGAAGGGCTTGGTAGATTTATTCTTAATTCTAGACAAAGAAGTATGTACAAGGGCATTAGATTTGGATCTCATATTTATATCTCTCATATGTTTTTTGTAGATGATATTCTAATATTCTCTAATGGAAGAAGACCGGAAATTGTGCACATTCAAGGTTCCTGGACTCTTTTCCCGCAACGACAAGTGCGATTACTAATGTTACTAAATTCTCCATATCTTTTTTTAGCATGCCTCGGGATGAATCCGACCAAATTTGTGCTCATTTGAATTACCCCTTGGTTACTGTTGATGATGGTATTACGTATATGGGGCTTATTTTGAATTCTATTACATATCTTCATAAGGATTTGGCTTGGCTTGTTGCCAAAATAGAGAAAAGACTTATTTTATAGTTCAATAAGTGGATGAGTAGGGGAAGTCACCTAATATTAGTTAATTCCATCCTTAAGGCCATTATTTTGTACTGGGTCTCATTAGCATACATTCCCAATGGCATCCTTGATAAGATTAAGAAGATTTGCTATAATTTTATATAGAAAGGAAACCGGGATGGGGCTCTTTTACACTGGGATGGTTGGTCCTCTATTACTTGGCCTAAATCTATGGTAGGTTGGGGGATCAAAGATCCTCACTGCTTCTCAAAATCCCTTGCTGCTAAGGGAGTTTGGAGAATTGTAAGGGTGAAGGTTTTTGGTCAGTTGTGGTTATAAACATGTATATATATTCCCTAACTATTGAAGAATGGTTTAAATATAGAGGGAAGAAAAAAACATACATCTCAATAATGTGGAAACCTATACTTCAAGATTTTACTCAAGTGGGTGATTTCCTGGAGTGGCAGATCGATAGTGGTGGAAGAGTTAGAATTGGACACGATTTATGGATTGGTAGGTATTATCGACACAAAATTAATCAACAACTTGTTAATGACCTTCATGAACAAGGTTATTATTTTTTACACCAGGTCAATGGTCCTTTTAATACTACTCCTTTGTCTCAGGCCTGTCTCTCAGTTGAACATTTGGGAATTGTTAGGAAACATTTCAAGTCGTCCTGGAATAGATGTATTCACACTTTAAAAAGTTATTTTGTCAATATGAATGACAGAGATGATTCCCTAATTTGTTCAAAGAATAACAAGTCTAGGATTTACACCCGTAGACTTGGCTATATCACCCAAAGATCTCTCCAAGGCCCTCCAAATCAGTCCTGGTGGCATTCTCTCATTCGGTTCTTAAAATTTCCCTTGAAGTGTAAGATTTTCCTTTGGAAGGTGGTATTTCCTTATGAAAAATATCTAGCTTGGTCCCAACAGATGTCCTTTGTGCAAGTCATGTAATGAATCTCTAGAACACATTTTTATTTATTGCAACTACACCAGACAAACTTGGGACCATCTATCCTACTTCGAAGGAATTCAATTTCAATGGATTGGTGATTCTGTGGGTGAAGCTTTAGAATCATGGAATCATAATCCCATGAATGGGATTTATAGTGCTCTTCTAGTCATTACTACCTAGTTCTTTTAGTTATCGAGGAATCTTTCTTTATTTAAGGAGAATCTTATTACACCAGTCATGTATGATTCCAAGTGCCTTGTTGTTTTCAATCTCTTCGCTTCGTACAATCCCCCGTTGAAAGTTAGAAGAATTATCCCTAAACAACTGTATAGTGATACTCCTTGGATCTTGTTTGATGGAGTTGCCTCTTTCAATCCTGATAGAGGAGGTGCAGGAGTAATTGTACATCTATCTGCCTACACTCTACATACTTTGAAGCAGGCTTGGGATCTTGCACGAATAATAAGGTGGATGTGATTGCTTTAAAACTATCACTTTGTTTGGTAGTGGAAAAAGGAGTCAATCGGGCTCAAGTTTTGGTGATTCTATTAAGTTTTATATGTTTTCGTAGCTTAAGTCCTAACTTGATTAGAATTTAATACATTTTCATTATAAAAAAAATAAATAGGATCACTGAAAGAAACATAATCACGAGGTACACAACAATTTATCCTCGGAAAACCTCGAAGGGAAAAACCCAACAAAAATTGCTCAATATAGATTACTTGTATGCAATGACCAAAGGACAAGGTCTCATAAATAGAGAGGGAAAACCCCAAGAATAAGATCCAAAACACCAAAGAAATTGTTTCTCCTCCTTCTTTGTCCCTCCTTCTTTCTCTCTCTTGCGCAATACAAGTGTGTGTGAGTTTGTACAATTGAGGGAGGGCGCATCCCTATTTATACTAAACTTCCCAACTAAATTTTACCCTAACTGGGACGACCTATCTAACTGACAAGGCCGGTCTACCTAGGTAAACTTCACAATAATATTTACATCATTGTTTTCTGGGTGCTATTGACCTGACTTACCACTGAGGGTTTACCTCATGACTTTTTACATCAGTAACATCTCCGGAAGGAGGAATAATAATAATGTGAAGTACAAGTAGAAGATTCTACGAAGTTACATTATTTCAACACTCCCCCTTAACAATAAGGGTATTCTACTGATAGTAACAACAAGTGGAGTGGCTGGACACAACATCATCGGAAGGAGAGAGATGAGGAAATACACTCTAAAGGAAATACACCTATAATCTCAAAGATAAAGGAAATACACTCTATCATATCCTCCTCATAGAAGTGAGTCTCTCCTTGATTGAGAACATGGCTATGACTAGGTACTTAATGTACAAGAACCATAATCATAAACAACATGTGAGACAAGTGGCTTCCTAATATTGCTTCATACTTTAGTCAAAACCACCTACGTGACTTAAGCGAGGCTAGCATAAAGACGACAAGTCGTGGTTAAATCATTGGTGAGTTGATGAAGAGGTCACTATACAAAATAATGATTTAATATTAAAAGCATTAAATTACATCTAAATTTAAGGAGAAAATGTGGTGCAAAAGTATCTCCTTGTTTTAACTAGCGTGAACAAGAAAATCAACATTTATAAAATAAGAACAAACTCTCACGAGCTCCATTGTAAAATAGGGAACTCGAAAATTCCTAAAACGCCATGGGATGAAATAATTTGTCATCTTCATGACACAAACAAGGTTGAAGATGAAAATCACTTTCTCATATAATGCCTCCTGCATACACCCACATTAGAGCACAATTTCAAAATCTCTACTACAAAACTGACCTTCCTAACCTTTTAACTCATTGCAACTATGGGGATTTAAAAATGATTCTCTTAAATCTTTTCAAGCATACAAATAAAATTATAAAGAAAACTATGTACCTCATTATATTTTTCAAGGTTCACTAGACCAAAGTTGGTCCTAGTGGACGTTAATAACTATCATCATCATAATCATAATTGAAATGCATTTTGTGTAAAAAAAAATTCTCCATAAGATCCTCCACAAATGACCAAGAAACTTGTTATCCCTATCTAAGGTATGCTTCTAGGAAGGCCATGTAAACAAGCAATTTCTCAATAGAATAAAATAGCTGGTTTCAATGCATCATTGCTTTCTTACAATGAATGAAATGTGCCATTTCCAAAATAACAACTACAAAGATAGAATCATTACCTTATTGGTTTCTTGGCAATATCAACATGAATTCCATGATGATATATTCTCATGGTGCTTCCAATGTTGGCAATGGTGTGTACAATCAAATATTCCAACTTCTTGCATTTTCTTGCTGACATTCTGTGACACTCAACTCACTTATTCATGTCCTTGACAATCCCAAGCCAATAGTAGCTCTCTCCAATTAATGCACATGTCTTTCCTGCACCAAAATTCCCACTAATGCAGCCATAATCCCAAGCAAATAATATATCTCTCCAACTAAAGCACATGTATTTCCCACACCAAAATGCCCACTAATGAAACCAATATGTAGTTCTCAAATGAGGTTTTCTCTCATTGGCCCTCTTGGGATGCATAGTTGCTTATTTCTAAACAATAATTGTTGTTGGGCAAAGTAACCCAAGAACATAGTTCAATCACCAATCCATGGTTCATTTATGGCTTTCCAAGCTCTAATGAAATCTTCATTAGTTTCATCCAAATTATGTGTTTCCTCTAACCCTATCGTTTCCATTGTCATGATAATCATTAATGTAGTCCTTCTACTTAATGCATCTTGGATCTCCTAGGCCTATGCTTTAACATGAATGGAGACTTTGAAGGAATTCCACCGACTTCATGTGCCACTCTTTTAGCTTTACTTAGTTGTTTGTATATTACAATGTTGGATGATCAATATAAATGAAAATTTCCCTTGACAACAAGTAATGCCCCACTTTATTAATGCCTAAATGATGGCTTAAAACTCTTGATCATACACACAACACTTTTTCTTTTCATCATTCAACGTTCTCATCGAAGATTACAATTGGCCTGCTCTCTTAGTTAAGCACCACTCCAATTGTTTCCCGTTGGAATCACAATCTACTTGGACCAATTAACCAAAATCTAATAAAGCCAACATTAGCTTATTATTGATCCTTTGCTTCAATAATTCAAAGCCTTTTTTGTGTATTTGCATTCCAATATTCGAACTCTCATTTTCCTAAGTAGGCCAATTCTTCCTTCATCGAAAAACAGTTTTTTAGTTTACGAGTAGCTTTTAATGCTTCAACCTCTCCAATACTTACTCTAGTGGGTTTGGGTTCATTTCCTTCATAGATTCGAAATGGGTAAATATTTACTTTTTAAATCAATCTTTGTAAAGTAATTTATTCCACTCAAAACAATCCTTTCGAACGTCCATGTTATTGGTAATGGAAATCTATACTTTAGGGTAATCCCATTGATTACCCTTGAATTAGTGTAAACCTAATGTAATATTTTCTTTGGTCTTTGTACAACATGTATTGTACAACATGTATTGCACATAGGCTTTTACTCTATTTTATCAATTCTCTATCAAATAAATCCTATGCTTAATGATTAATATTCTTACTTTCTATTGGAGTCAATATGTGTGACATTTTGTTAGGTAAAAGTGAACATATAATAAAATCAATCTAGTGGGAAATGCTACTTACAAGTCATAATCCCCTTCTTCAATAGTTAATTAGAAATAGCGTCTTTAAAATTTAATATCAACTCACTAACTTATGTTGTTTTGTCACTTCTCTTCACTTCTAAACCTAAATTCCTTGGAAAGTAGTAAAGCAACCTCTTTTCCTCTCTCGAGAGCTATTTTATCGTCCATAACATCACTCTACTACCATTGTTGCAATTAGCATTGTTGTTGCTATCTTATTTTTCCTCCTTCATGGATAGAACCTATAAAAAATATTCTCTCTAGTAGAAAATTGTTTTTTACTTTATCATGATCAAGTTTCTAGTCAAATTTTAAAGGCCTCCTTAAGAATAGATGGCAAGTGTCTATTGGCACTACATCACATAAAACTTGGTCAAGATGAAAATTTACCAAGCACTACTTTAAAAATAGTGATCTGGTGTCCCTTTGGAAACCGAGAGAATCAATAGGAATTCAAATGCAAGGTATTTCAAATTTATCTTCGCAATGACATCCTTAGGCATTTCGAAGAAGAGGTGTTGCAATAACTGTAATGGATCAAGGATTAGTTCTTTATCTCGTAGTCAAAGAACTAGAGGCGCCAAAGTTTCTTATGAGTGTTTAAAAGAACCTAATTAGTGATTAGGTTAATTCAACTTCACTCCTAACTCAAAATAAGGGGGATGATTAGGTTTACTTCAACTTCTCTCCTCCCTCAAAATAAGGAGGATGATTTTTTTCATTGTAGCATTCTTGGATGATTGTTTTCATTGTAGCATTCTTTATTTTTATTTAAGGAGGACGGTTTTTTCATTGTATTTTTTTTATTTTAAGTTTGAACAACATATTATACCTGAATGTCTTTGGAATTACTGGTTTATTGATTACTAGATCACAACTAAGTAGATTAAAATTTTGACTGTGATGGTTAGTGTTAGGTGGGTTTTGATCCTCACATATTTGACCAGTATCTTCAACTGTTTTGGAATTGAAAGTGGGTTAATAGTGAAAACTCTCACATAACTCAGTCAAATAAAATCAGTTGTAACAACTCATTGAACTAAAAATTAATATTCTAGTTATAACAGTTATAGCTCAATTGACTAAAAATTATGGTCATAGCCATCTCAAAAATGACAAGAAAGTGACTTTGAATCATAGCCATCTTTAAAAATTATGGTCATAGCCATCTCAAAAATTAACAACTTGGTAAACTAAAAATCAAGATTCTAGGTATAACAGTTATAGCTCAACTGACGAAAAATTATGGTCATAGCCATCTCAAAAATGACAAGAAAGTGACTTTGAATCATAGCCATCCTATTTTTACAAGAAAATGACTTTAAATTATAGCCATCTTTAAAAATTGTGGTCATCGCCATCTCAAAAATAAAAAGAAAGTAAATTTGAATCATAACCATCTTTAAAAATTATGGTCAAAGCCATTTAAAAAATAACAAGAAAGTGAGTTTGAATCATAACCATCTTATGGTCATAGCCATCTAAAGAATAATAAGAAAGTGTGTTTGAATCATAACCATCTAAAAAATGACAAGAAAGTGAGTTTGAATCATAACCATCTTATGCTTATGTGCAGAGAGAATCATAAAAATTATTTCTCTTTCTTTTGTATAATGAATGAATAATAAAATGTTCACTTTTCTAAATGATCATAATAATAAAAGGTTCACTTTTCAAAATGATTATAAAATTTATTTTTTTTCATTTTTACAAATAATAAATGATAAAAATTTATGATTGATATTACAAAATTCAAGTTTTTAAATAATTTTTTAATAAAATATATTTTAAAAAGTTCATTTACAATACATTAAAATATATATATTTAAAATTAACATGTACATAAAATATATTTATTTAAAATAATATATATATATATATATGATAGTTAACATCTATTGAGACCAAACTTTGGTCTATCAGACCTAAAGAAACGAATTAATTAATTTGTTTTAAAATTGTATTCCTATGCTCAAAGAGCTTGGTGAGAAGTGTTCTAGACTCACCATAATGGTGACATGTTAAAAGGTTAGGAAGATCGGTATTGCAACAAAGATTATGAAACTAAGATCTAATGTGAGTGTACGTAGGGCACTCTAAGAGGAAGTGATTTTCATCTTCAATGTTCCTATTCTCATAGAAATGGAAGATACTTTTCACCCATGTGTTTTAGGAACTGTCCAACGACCTGTTTCACTATGGAGCTCATGAGAGTTCGTTCTTATCTTTGCTATATTAATTTTTTTCTTTGAACTAGTTAAAACAAAGAGTTACTTTTGATCTTCTAGAGTAGGGTTGATGACCTCCTTATAATATCTTAATTTTATTTTAACCTCTAAATCTTTCTCACACCCACAATTTCTCTTTAAACTTAGAAGTAGCAATATTTGTAATGTTATTTATATTTTGCAATGCAACATTTTTTATCGATCTCCCAATGGTTTAACCAAACTCTGATATCTTTATACCAACATACATAATAAATTCATTTATGTTATTTGTTTATTAATATAATTAAATTATTACTAATTTACTTATATTGAAAAAACAAACAACATAAATAAATTTATTAATAATTTACCTTCCTATTAAAAGAATAGATAAAAAGTGCAAACTCCATGCATATGTTTTAAATATTACATGAACCGCTTTTATTTTGAAATATAATTTTAGTTTTATTATAAGCATATATTATGCAAAATTTTATTTATATAAAAAAATCGTAATTAAATGAAAGAAATTTAGAAAAAATATACATAATATTTAAAATTAAGTTTATTATATAAGATATATATTTAAATTAGAATTAGTCTCGTGTGGTAGCTGAGTTGGTTGATGTCTCAGGAACCATACCTTCAGGCGATTGAGCTCATGGATTCAATTCTCTGAGTCTTTCGAGGTTAGGCACCAAAGCTAGTGCCGAGAATAGCCTCCAAAATAACCTAACAAGGTGAGGCCCCTTAAAGCTTTATGTGGATGTAGCGATGTGACCTTTGGGCGTGAACTATATATTCAAATTAGATATAGAGAGGTAAAACAAGTGGATGATTATCAAGACTATTAACTAATGATTAAAAATAGACATATCTATACCTCTAGAATATTCAAAAAAAGGGGTTGTAACCAACCTAAATAATGTAAACAATATATATATATATAATTTTAACTAAGTAAAAGATCATCTCTAAGAGCAACGTGAATTAAAATCTCAGCTCTTCATCTTTAAGGTGTGGTTCGTGGTTAATATGATATCATTAAGGGTACTTATCTCTTTGTTTTCAGTGGATATGACAGAGGGGTTAAACTAGCGACTTACTTAGCATTATGCTAACCCCATCTCCTTTCAATTGCAGGTATTCTAAGCATTGGGTTGTAATTTGGTCATTGTATGACCCCCTTCAAAAGATAACTAGAACTAAGATCTAGCTCTAACCTTACTCCAAAGTTTTGAAATACAAAAATAGAACTAGCCTTTCAAAGGTTATGTTTCCCATCATTTACATTGATTATCCTCAGGAGTATGGTGGGAAACAACTGGCCTACACTTTACCTATTTCGGACCACTGTGAAGGTTTTTACTTTACCAAATTACATTTACAGTTTCCCTAAGTGTTTGTTTTGGTTGGGCAGTGAGGTCTTAGCAGATTTATGGTTGTCGAGTTCTCTTATTTAAACTGTGTTGTAGTGGTTGTATTGTTCCAAAATTGTGATGGGAGAGCAATTCTAAAGGCGATAGAAGCATTCTGGTGGCATGTACTTTCTAATAATAGATGGAAACTAAACTTGGTTCCATTGTTCGGTTAATCTCAGGCATTGCTTCCTATCGATGATATAGAGGTTTATCATTCATACAAATTCAATAATTACTTCGTGGCAGTATTGAAAAGAATTGATTCCACGGATCTAGGTTTTCCAATTGGCCTTCTTAACAACAAGTCTAGAATTCTTTCTACTCGGTTTGAGACATAGGTAAACAACTCCTTTCCAAGATCCTTGTGTCTTTAATTATGCATTTAAATTTGGATTCATCGTTTAACTGCATTGTTTTTATGCGTCAGATAGTTCCTGTAGCGAAAGGTTTGAGGTTTCGTTGAGAAGGTTACATACTAAATACTGAAGTAAGTTCTTGTTTAGCCTCTCTATCATGCCCATTTTGTTTGGATATATGGAGGCGTAAAATTAAAAGCTGCAACTATGGTAAAGATTGGAGATTCTGGGTTTGCCCTTGAGTATGAAGAGTTGGGATTTTAAGTTGCATTTCTCTTCCTTACTGTAAATTTAATAAGATTAGCAGTGTCGTTATCTTTCTTAGTTAGGATTTGAAAACATTACAACGATTATGTAAGGAGTTGTTTTGGATCTGGTTATAGTTTGATACATATGTGGATTCTCATGGTTATAGGGTTGTATTGAAGATTCTTCAAGGAATATGAATAAATGTGTTCTCTGCTACAACCATTTACAACCTGTATAATTTCAATACTTACGGTCTACATGATATTTATGTGAGTTTTGTGGTTATTTGGTTCAATTAGCACTACTTCTTTTTAAATGGGTGTAAATGTGCTCCTGCTATAAATATCTAAAAAACATGCTCATTAGGTCGATATAAACATTTCTTCATTTATTCATTAATTAAATGAAACATAGCTCAGACACTTCACTTAATTTCTTTATGATACTAACAATTTTCTTGTAGGGTTTTGTTTTGATTTTGGATTTAGGTTAGGGTTTTGCCCCTTTAACTGCACTGGTGGTTTCAACCTGTACATTAGTTTATTTTCTAGGCTTTTGGAAATAAAAGCACTCATAAAACTAACCATAAGAAATTTTAATACAATATAAGAAAATATTTCAACATAATGAAATGTATCAGTTTTGAGTTCGTTAGTATTTAACCCTTATCCCTGACAGAAAAAAATAATTTTCTTGGCACATTAATTCCTAGGGAAATATATACGTGCCTCATTTACCAAAAAAAAAGAACTACAATAGATTTCTTGACGACTTAAAAATTCAGGATAACCTCTTTTCTTTGTACACACTAACACCATGTAAGTAACAACAAATATACTTGCATACCTTTATAAATATAACCACATACCTTTATAAGAGTGACCGCATATCTCCTTTTTATATGACGTTCATATGCCAAGGTACAAGTTTACTTGTAATAAAACATATTAGTATTACACTCAATATCTCATGAAATCCATATATCAACATGAAATAGATTGTCAAGGTATCCATGCATATAACGTATACCTATATCTCATAAATATTGATCACATTAAAGTATAACTTTTATAAAAACCACTCAAATTATCCTAACATCCATAGTAAGGATCACTGAAATCATGCATTTTCATCATAAGCTTCCTATGAACTACTAAGAATACACATGTATACCTTTTAAGTAATTATAACCATTATCCTTTTGTTGAATTGACAAGCAAGGGTACAAGCATGTTCTAATGTCACACATTAGTTTTATAATTACTTATCATATGCAATCACATACCAGAATGAGACAAGGAGACTCCCACCAATTATTCTCCTCACAATTTCCCAATCATAGAAAACCTCACACCAGTAGAATCTTCAAGTAAACCATTTAAAGTTAGTTCCTTTGTTTGAAAAGAATCTAGATACCTTAGTCTAGCAAGGCTATACTTCTTATGGAATATTAGTTGTTCATATGTAACAAACCTATAATTCCTAGTTGATACCCATGTAATGTACTAGAATTGGTATTAACAAAAAAAATCTTAATAGCAACATAACTATGCTTCCTTCATAACTAAAAAAATTTATTAAATATGTCGGTTAGATCTATATTCATGTTGAGTCCTCCTTTAACAAAACTTAATGGATCTTCTAACATATCCAAGTAATTGCTTACATTTATCTATCTGAATCTCATATTTGGAAATCCTAACGATTGGTTCGATCAAGATCTATTAGTTATGTAAAGTCAACAAATTGTATCAACCATATTCACTCAAATAAAATGATTGTTGAAACTTAAAGGTATCCACTCTCAAGAATAACAAGGAATGTAGAGAAAGGTAATAAACATTTTAAATCAATCTACAATGTCAACAAATTTAGGAGAGTTCCTCAGTTTAGCATATAAACTTTACCTTTCAACATTCACAACTAGGATGAATTTACAAGAACCTAATTCATAAAGCCTTAATTCTAATAGTCTAACTATTTCAATCGTTTTAACGATTACTTTCTTGTCCTTCAATGAAACTAATTGTAGAGTATGAGGAGATATTCATTGACTAGCATTTACTCGTAAAAGATCATTCAAATATATAATGAAACATATACAATGCTCACATATAGACAATGTTATGCCATTATAATGCTTCAACAAATGGAACATACTTACTTGTAATTCAAAGACGACTTGTCGGTTACCTCTTATCGATCCTTGGAAATGAAATTGTATGTTTGTGTCTTATAGATGGAGTCCCTTTGCTTGTTCACTAACTTAGATTCGTTTCCTCCGACTGAGCCCAAATAAGCTCGAGTGTTTGTAACCTGTGCACTGATACCACATGTAACATACCCAAAAATAATTGAATAGATTCTCCAGGCGTCAGCATAATTTTTTTTCTTTTTACTCATTACATTTAATCACACTGAAATAAATTAAACTTTTTGCGTAACCATACCCTTCTTTCAAGATTAACAATCCACAAAATAAAATCACTTTAATACTAATTCTACATAAGCAAATCTTATTGAAATAAGATACAACTGTTACATTAGTCGCAAGACTATCCTTTGAATGAGATAACGATTACACATTAACCTTGTATTTTAATCGTAGTAAACACCCCTCATAACAAGGTACCATACGTGTACTTGTACTCCTGAGCGCAACCATCGGAGATGATGCATGAATCTCCTGAGTGGAGAAAACAACAAGGTTAGATATACTTTAAATAATGAAAGCAGCTAACTAAAAAGTATTCACATATACAACTGATTTACTCTACAATGTCTTCCAAGAGTTACCCCAGTGCCTTTCATAGCCTCTGCAACCAACACTTGAAGTCACGTAACTCAATATACATGTTAGTATTATATATCAACCTATAAATCCAAGGACATAATCTTCATAATAAACTTATAAGCAAGATAAATTAAATCCTTTAAACAAGCTAACCATTACATATACGTCTTTAATCTGACAATAGCTTGGGTGACTGAAAGTGTGTCTACGAATTTTCTCCCAACCATAGGATCCATCTGACGTGTGTTTATCCATTTAAAGCCACCCCCGAGTTGGGCAATGAATCCACTAAGGTGAGATTGTGAGAAGAAACTCCCCAATTTTCAAGTTAAGATACCCAAATGGAATACCTTACCTATGATTATGAAACTTATCATTCTTTGTCGTCATAACAATTTTTAACCATTACTCATGACTGAACCCTCGTCATGTTTTATCCGTAAGAAACGGGCATGTCAACACTCATCTATACCGTTGCATTACAGTGTTTAAACGACCTTATTTCTTTATGGTCTCGTCATTGCTTCATTTAGAGGATACAACCAATTACCCAAACTTCTAGAGTATGTTAGCAAACAAAGTATCCACCATTATTATAACAACTTTTTCCTACCATTTTACTTATGCCAATGAGTATTTATAAATCACGTATTGCATAAAGAAAAATGAGATTTTATATATTAATAGGCTTTCTATATACTAAGGATGACTATTAATTATCAAACACAGAACTCCTTTCAGAAATTACAGGCCGTCAAAACAATATCAAACTTGACCTCTTATTCCTAAATCGCAGGTATCAACACATTTGGATCTCAATTCATCAAAATTGCAATTATAGGCATCCATTCTTGTAGTCAAATTCATACAGTATGAGGAGGACATCGCAACTAGTCTTTTATCCATAAATCATAGGCATTATCAATCAATACAGAGATTAGAAGGCAGATCATTACGAATGTGAAATCAAAATATCATAGCCAATGAAAATGCAGGTATTCAGTTCACAATGTTCACAAAGAAATGCAATCGTAGGTAGCAATATTGCAGACAACCAATTCCTCGGGCATGAAGAAATTGCAGTCACACATGTAATTTATTTTCAAATCATGGCTTGGTCGAATCATATCCATTCCCAATTATTTAACAATCCCGGGCATACCTTCTTATATCCAGATCCAAAGTACAACAAAGAATTTGCAGGCACTATATTCATATATGTATATATTTTACCTATATTTATTGCAGGCTTGGAACAAGTTCATATCTAATACTCAAATCTTTCAACAATATATATTTTACCCTAGATCAAATCGTCGGCATTTGTAATGATATCCATACTATAATGAAAATTGCAGGTACGCAAAATGAAATGAAATATTAAATCGCAAACATCAAATTGAGTTTAATATTTCAAGAAATTCCAGATATTAAATTCAGATCCACAATTACCAAAAGGAAAAATCGCCAACAGCCAAATGAGAAAATCACACCATAAGGAAAATCGTAGGCTTCCAATTGAGTTTTACATTCAAGAAATCGCAAGCTTCCAATTGCGTTTTGCATTCAAGAAATTGCAAGCTTCCAATTAAAGATTCAGATCACAATGAATATGAAACGCTCAGATCTAAAATGTTTTAAGAAAAATCGTTGGCAGTCAAATCTATAAATCACACCTTCATATCCAACCTCAAACATTCATCTTCAGACCCAAAAGAACACAAAGGAAATGGTAGGTATAACTTAAACATTCAGATCCAATGAAATGAAACGCTCGGATCTAAAATGTTTTTAAGAAAAATTGTTGGTAGACAAATCTATAAAATTGCACCTCTAGATCCAACTTCAGACATTCATCTTCATATCCAAAAGAACACAAAGGAAATCACAGGTATAAATTAAACATTCATATTCAATGAAATGAAACTCTCGGATCTAAAATGTTTTAAGAAAAATTGCAGGTAGTCAAATCTATAAAAATAAAAAAATAAAAACTAGAATAGCAGTAACAATTATGACCGTATATTGACTGCGAACAATTTTTGCTCCAAGAAGATTTTTCTTCTTCTTTTCCCTCTGTGATTTTGCACCCTCGTGCTTGCTGGAGTGGAGCTCCCTCTACTCAGCGTTCCTTTGCTGGAAGCTCAGAGTAGTGGTTCCTTGCTTTTTGGACTGGTTCTCCTGGTTTTGAATTGTGGAAGTGTTGGTTTCTTCTGCTCGTTGGTTGCCTTTTCTAGCTTCCTCTGTAGGAGACCAATTCTTCCTGCTCGTTGGGCTGTTGGTAGGTTCTTTTTTGTAGGTTCCCCATGATCATGCTCAAGATTCAGTTCTGGTTCTAATTGTGCCCTATCTTGGCTTGCCCTATTGCGTCTAGATCCACTCGATTGTTGTTGTTCGGTGTGCTAGAGGTTATCTTTCCGGAGGGTTCAAGATTTGGTCTGCTTTTTGGTGTTCTATGTGTCTTGCTTCTCCTCTGGTGTCTTTTCAGGTTCCTTTGTGGGGTTTTGTTGTTCTAGGGTGATGGATCCTCCTCTCCCCCTTCCTCCGGACCTAGAGGCATTTAAGAAATTGATTGCTTCAAGTGGAAAGAGGACTGAGGGCCCTACCCAGAAGTTTATCAAGAAAGTGGATATACCTTCTGTAGAATTACCTGCTGCTCAGACTTGTCGTTCTGCTTTAAATCTAGCTGAACGGGAGTTAATCAGACAATTCACCAGGATTTGGCCTTCTCCAAAGGCCATCGATGGTTGGGTACAGAGGAATTGGCTACCCTTAGTTTCTGAAGGCATCTGGAATCATTTCGTTGGTCGTGGTTTCTATGTCTTTGTCTTTGACTCAGCCCTTGATCGTGACCTTATCTTCCGCAATGGTCCTTATTTTATGGGTCCTCAGGGACTCTACTTAAACAAGTGGTCCCCTGATTTTGATCCTTCTCAAGATGTCCCGTCTGCTGTTCCGGTTTGGGTTAGACTCCCTCACCTCCCCTTACATTGTTGGAGCTTAGTATCTCTCGAACCCATCGGGAACAAGCTTGGTAAGTATATTGACAGGGCTGATCGGAAAGATCAATTCTCTTGTGCTCAGATTTGTGTTGAGGTTGATCTTGAGACTGGTCTGCCTGAGGCTATCAACTTAACAGTTGTTGATTGGTCTCGCATCCAAGAGCTGGACTATGAGCAAATCCCTTTTAAGTGTAGATTATGTCATGGCTACGGTCATTTTGCTCGCAACTGCAAGAAAAAATCTGAAGAAGAGATAGAACATGTGAAAGATGCACAGTGGACTAAAATTCAGAAAGCAGGCAACTCTCTGGGACCTCGCAAGAAAGGAAAAGAAAAAATTGTGACAGGAGTCTCTTCTGCTGGGACTAATATTCCTCAGGCAGTGATCAATTCCATTGACCCTTCAAATCAGTTTGTTGTCCTCAGCTCTTCAGAGGACAAACTAGAAGAAGGAGAAATTCAACATCCTGAAGGTTTCGAGGTGGAAAATGAAGTCTCAGTAGCAATGGAACAAGTTGGTCCTAACTTCTTGTCTCTTAAAGGAGTTGGAGAAGTTTCCCCTGCTCCAGTCGGGCCTAGTTCTTCCCCTTCCTATGCTGAAATAGCCCGGAAAAAACCAATTGATAGTTCTGGTTCTTCTAATGAAGAATCCATTGATCAGTTCTCCAAAAAATTTGGTAGAAAGTCTAAGAAAGAAATCCGAGAAGAAGAGGCTGAGAGGCTCAAGACTCAAGGAAGCTAGTCCACCATTGAAATGTCTTATGGACGAAATAAGAGAACCAGGCCTCCAAAGGGAGTAATCACTCCCTCAAACTTGAGTAAGTAATGCAATACGTCTCTTGGAACTGCAGAGGATTGGGGAACACAAACAAAGTGCAAGCAATCAAAGATCTCTTGAAAATGGCCCTTGCTGAAATGCTTCTGCTCCAGGAGACCAAGATTGGAGAGGATGCTCTTCTTCTTTTAAGTAAAAATAATTGGAATTTTTCAATGGGAAAAGCAGTCAGTGCCAGAGGCACCTGTGGAGGTTTAGCAATGTTATGGAATGATAAGAATTTTATGTTAACAAATTTCTATGTTACTCAGCATTGGATATTCACAGAGCTACTTCACATTGAAAGTAAGATCTCTACCGCTCTTTTTAATTTGTATGTTCCGGTGAACTATTCTGAAAAGCAAGACTGTTGGAGGACTCTATCTGACTTTCTAGAGTCATGTTCTCTAGCCAACATCATTTTAGCAGGCGACTTAAATATAGTTTTAGCTCTAAATGAAAAGAAAGGTGGTCTTCGTGGGAAAGACTTCATGCAAGACATTGTTGAAAATCTGATTCATGATTGGAAATTGATTGATTTAAAACCTAAGTAGGGCTGATATACTTGGTCTAATAATAGAGTTGGCTCTTCTTGCATTTCAGCCAAGCTCGACCGTTTTCTTATCCATAGCCCCTTGTTTGATGTGAATTTGATTATTTCAACAAAAAATTTACCTAAGCTTTCTTCAGACCATCATCCCATTTTATTACAGATTGAAAAAGAAGTGGATCTCGGGCCCATCCCGTTCAGATTCAGTCCTCTCTGGATCGAGAGAGCTGGTTTTTTGGATGTTGTCAATCAGGCTTGGTCTAAATCTGTTGCTGGATCCCCCAGTTTTGTTTGGGAGCAGAAATTGAAGAATACAAAACTTGCGTTGAAGCTCTGGGTAAAAACTCCTCTTCCCACTCCTACGTCTATCAGAATTGACAGAGTCTCTGATCTAGCTTCAATTCAATTTGATTTGGAAGATAAATTTATCTCCACTTCTCATCTTGCTTTGGAGAAATCGGCTCAAATCATTGCCTCTCAGTATTTTAGACTTGAGGAGGAAAATCTCAGGTTAAAATCTCGCTGCCTTTGGCTGAATTCAGGAGATAAGAATATTGTGTTTTTTCATCGTCAATGCAAAGTCCGTCTCTCCAAAAATCATATCTCGGAAATATCCACTGGAGATGGGGATTCAATTAAAGGCCAGGATCTTTTAAAACAATCTGCCAGGTCGCACTTTTAGCTCCTTTTTCAAGATGATGGTCCTGTTAATGAAGAAGTTACTTCAGAATATTTGGATAATACCTCTTCCCTGGTAAATGAGGAGGATAATTTAGCTCTAATGCACCCCTTTTCTGAACAGAAAATAATTGAAGTTGTCTGGGCCATGGAATCAGATAAGGCACCTGCGCTGGATGGCTTCTCTTTCCATTTTTATAAAGTCTAATGGCCTATCATTAAAACATATTTGATTCGAATGGTTTCTTCCTTCCAAAACAAAGCAAAATTAGGAGGGTGCACCAACTCTACCTTCCTCACCCTCATCCCCAAGGAAGCTAACCCTTCTACATTTGATCGTTTCCAGCCTATTTCGCTGTGTAATGCCTCGTATAAGATCCTAGATAAACTTTTAGCTAACAAAATTAAGCTTTTGCTTGGGAAATTGATTTCTCCTCTACAAGGGGGATTCATCAAAGGCATACATTTAGTGGATAATGTCATCCAAGTTCAAGAAGCTATTCATTCAAGCTTCCAAAGGCATGAGAAATGTATGTTAATAAAGTTAGGCATGAAGAACGCTTTTGATAGAGTTAAGCTTCCCTTTCTCTATGATGTCCTGTTCTCTTTTGGGTTTTGCCCTAATTTTGTAAATCTGATCAAATCATGCACTGACGGGCCATGGATTGCTCCACTAATCAATGGCAGACCTACAGAATTTTTCAAAGCTTCCCGAGGTTTATGCCAAGGTTGTCTGATGTCTCCTTTCTTATATATTTTGATGGCTGAATCTCTCAGCAGAAAACTCATGGTGGAAAAAGAAGTTGGTTTCATTCCGGGCATCAAAATTGCTACGGGGGTGGATCCTATCAATCACACTCTATTTGCCGATGATTCTCTTCTTCTAGGAGGGGCTTCCATGAATATAGCAAGGGCATTCAATGATATTCTCAAAAAAAAAAATCAAATCTCGGGAGCTTTAATTAACAATAACAAAAGTGTTGTCTATGGCTGGAACGTAGACCAACCGTCTATTCTTTGAATCTCGGAGTTCTTGGGCTTTCTAGGCTATGCTAACTGGGAAAAGGTTAAGTATTTGGGTCTCCCTTTAACCCTCGGTCCTTCCCCTCCCTCTCTCTGGTTGGATGTTCTTGCAAAGTTAAAAGCTAAAATCATTTCTTGGGGAGGTCTTTGGCTATCCATGGCTGGGAAACTTATTCTAGTTAAGGTTGTTTTGTCTGCCTTTCCTATTTTCCAATCTGCATTGTTGCTTGCCCCAAAGAGTATTCTGGCCCAGATCTCCAAAATTATGTGTGATTTCCTTTGGTCGAGTGGAAAAGTTAACCATAATAAGATGCATCTAGTTAGCTGGGAAGTTCTTAAAAGACCATATTCAGAAGGTGGTCTTCAAATCCGTGATCCTGGATTGGCAAGCCTTGCTTTGAGTGGCAAGTTGATCTGGCAACTTTTTGAGGATAAACATCATCCTGTTAGTAATATATTTTGTATGAAATATCTCAAGGTTGCTCCTCTCATATCCATCTCTTCTGCTAACACTTCTCCAGGAACAACAATTTGGAACTCTTGCAGGAAAAGCTTTGGATTCTTTACCCAACAGCTCTTTAGAATACCTGGAAATGGGAAAAGTACCTTGCTCTAGAAGGATAAAATCTTCGGTAAACCCGTTCTTTCCTCCATTCTTCCTCTGACAGAAATATTGAACTGGGCTACAAATAAAGTCCTCATTAGACCGGCTGATTTTTGTATTTGGGATAATTCTGGAAATTGGTCTGGATGGTCATTCCCAGATCTCCCTGTTGATTTGTTTCCTCAAAAACATCTGATGTTATGCTTTTTATCTGGTCTTGCTCCCATTCACCTCTCCCTCAAAGATCACTGGGGTTGGGGATATGACGGGTTCTACACTGCTGCTAAAGGTTTCAATGCCCTCCACTCTCCTTTCAGCTCTTTTTTTCCTCCTATTTGGAAAATAGTTTGGTTTTCTCGCTGCTAGCCAAAGGTAAACTTTTTTACATGGCTTGTATTAAATAACAAGATTTTGACTGGAGATACTCTCTCAAAGCATGGCTTCTGTGGTCCATTTCGTTGCTGCTTGTGCAAAATCGCTGCTGAAACTGCAGATCATCTCCTCGTTGAATGTGATTTCTCCAGACAGGTTTGGGAGTTGGTTCTTGAAGGTTTTATTGGCACATTTCCCTCTCAGTTTTCAACAACGGCTCTATATGCAGCGTGGCATGATCGGTGACCTTCAAAAAAATATTCAGCAGTCTTGCACACTCATTGGCATTCTATTCTCAAATTTACCTGGTGGGCAATATGGATTGCCAGAAACCATTGTATTTTCCAAGATCAATCTCCTAGTATTCCGATTGTGGCCAGTAAATTTAAAATTTTGTTTGCAGAAATCAGTGGAATGATACCGTCCTCTCTCTTTTTGGGGTCGAGAGTTGGAACTTTGATTCTAGTATAAATTTGAAGAATGTTAAACCGAACTTTGATTCTAGTATAAATTTGAAGAATGTTAAACCGGTCATTCAACCTTCATGGAGGTTTCATGGAACTCAAGATGATCTTCAGAAAATTTGGATGAGTTCCTCCTCAGCTGTAATATTTTTTTACGGTGCTTCAAAAGGGTGCTTCAAAAGGAAATCCCAGGATCTCCGAAGCTGGTGGATTGGTTTACTCTCCTAACTGTTTGACTAAATCAAGTTAATGACTAAATCAAGTTATAGCTGGGGGCTTGGTTCCTTGACAAATAACCAAGCTGAATGCTATAGTCTTCTAATGGCTTCTCAGATCGCTTTGGAAAATGGCTATAAGTCTGTTCAGATCATACTCTCATATATGAAGATCCAATCATACTCTCATATATGAAGATCCAAAATCGGTTTAAAGTACATCACAGAACCATTTCTATAATCATATACGTAGATCCATCTTATATTAAAAAGGAAATCGCAGTTCATTATGTAGATTCCAAATTAAGTTTAAAACTGAAATCGCATGCGTATAATACTATCAAAAAATTGGAGATTGCGTGCATACAATTCACAAAGAAAATCACCAAATCTTAAAAGATCTTACTAAACTCAAATCGCAGTCACCAAGGTATACATAAACAGACCTAAAAATAGTGAAAAGAAATCGCAGTCAATGACTCTATAACCACACCTGCATATCCAAAGAAAAGCAAAATACAAGTAGTCAATCTCTAAATTCCCTATTCAGATCCAGAAGCATTTAAAGGGAAAATTGCAAGCAAGGTCAACGATTCTTACTGTGAGATGATGATATTTTGCTCAAGCCATTTTCTTCCAAAGAGCCATTCTTTTTCTTCTTCAGCAAAACTCCCCCCCTTCGTGGTGTGCCTCTCTTCCCTTTCTCCTCGCTCCTCGCTAATGTTTTTCTGCGGTCTCAACAAGAAAATAAAAGAACCCCTCTTGGTTCCCAATGAGCCAAGTGGCACAAAAGATTTCCACGTTTTAAGTTTAAATTCACCAAGTGGCTAGTGTGTCCATGCAAGAGTTCACGAGTCATCATAATCCACAACACATCTATTGTTTTCCATACCCAAGGTCTTCATGTATGACAAGTTTAATCCTTATTCATAGATTACAACCAAAACCAAATCCCAAGTATTAAAAATCCGCTCCAATCTTTATATATAAATATATCGATGTCCTATAATGTTTCCTTACTATATATATATATAAATGTTATGAACCACATTTTGATAACGTTTTACCTTACAATATAAATATACATATAGGTTCTCATTCATATAGGTAAAGCTAGTTTATCTCACCTTTATACTTAAGGTAGTGTCTATTTTCATTTTATAATAATAATTTGAATATGCATGTAAAGGCAAAATAATAATAATATTGTGTGTTCTAAGACCAAATTTATAAAGATGGTAATAGCTTGTTTTATGCTATTGAACAAAACATTAAACAACAATTTGCTTGTTGTTCAAAGTATAGTATCAATCCTTTCGTCTTTGCATGCAATGAATCCATTCTCAATAGTAAGCACAGTATTGGGTTCATGCAAAGAATAGTGCGAAATACAACTAGCATTCCAAATAGTACCCCATTGTACCATGATGACCCCTAGTCATCAAAAAACTAAATTCTTCAAGGTTTCACTAGCCTTTGACCTCTCCCCCTAGTGGATTTGCCCCCAATCATCGTTTTAGTCGTGCTTGCTTTCAGCCTCCTACCAATATCAATTTCATCTATAGTTTGATGAGGGTAGGATTAGTACTTACAGTGCTTTTAACTTACACTTTGTCATTTTTGGTCGTGTACTGAGGGGATGTTACAGTCAGATTGTTGGACCGCTTTCATATTGTCTCCTTCTGGAATGTTTACCATGAAAGGAATATGGAGGCAGATCATATATCTAAGAAAAGTTTATCAATAGATGAGGGGATTTGGCATAGATGGGAAAAGACTGAAGAGGATGAGCATGCTTGGGACCCTGGACCTTTCATGGGTATCCCACTTTGATTGGCCATCCTTTTTGTGTTACTCCCCCCATCTCAGGCGGAGGTGAGGTCAAAGCTTTACCATTCTAGAATCTCCATATTTAGGATCTTGGCCAACTAATAAAGATAATACTAATATGATAATAAAAATGTAATGCCACAATATATAGAGCTTAACAGTAAGAGTAATTTAAGGGGCGGCAGGGGGGCGGAGTTTTCTTCACTCCGGAAGGATCAATGGAGTTCCAGTTCGCTTGGGGACTGGGCATCGACACCAACAATATGGCTGAAGTGTTGGCCCTTTGGCAAGGATTGAGGATATCTAAGGACTTGGGAATCACCAAGCTAAACGTCATTGGGGACTCTAGAGTTGTCATCCGTGCGCTAGCTGAAAATCTTTTGCCAACTCAACTGGGTCTGAGGCATCTTCTCCACAAGATAGTGGTGCAAGCCTCTCTCTTTAACAAGATTGATTTCTATCACGTGTTATGCGAAAACAATCCCCATGCTGACCTTGAGGCAAATAAAGGGGCATCCCTCAGCCCCAGGGAGTTAATCTTAAATGCCCAAGGAACTTTCTGCCCCCCCTCATAGGACCGGGGGCTCAACATGGACCACCCCCCCCCCCCCCCCCCCCCCCCCCCCCCCCCCCCCCCCCCCCCCCCCCCCCCCCCC
>LPNX010806837.1:12171-28994 GCA_001517045.1 Pseudotsuga menziesii
GATGCATTATAAGAGTAAGCAGAAGAACAAAGTGCATGTCCATGAGAGGTAGATTCTGAAGACGAATCTAGGCTGATGTGGTGCTTCTTCATTGCTGCTTCCAAGGCTGCCATCTTCTTAAAACACTTAGATTCATCATGATTATATTTCCCACAAAAATTGCAATGATCCAAATCATGGGATCCAAATCAGGGTCATCACCCCCAATTACATCATCCAAATATTTAGTAGAATAGAAAGGAAATTCAACAGTTTTCTCCTTCACTAGTTCTACCTCCTAAAGAGGCTCATCGAACTTGACACTCCTTTTAATGATGATCTATTTTGCTTTGATATCCAGTAGATTTAAACCTTTTGATTCATTAGGATATCCCATAAACAGACATTCTATGCTTTGTGGTTGCAAATCCCTCCTTTTATCAAGTGGAATTTGGGCCCATGCAGTGAACCCAAACACCCGCAGATTCGACACATCTGGCTTGTGTCCGAAATATGCTTCAAAAGGGGTCTTCCATTTCACAAATGAGTGTGGAAATCTATTCTAAATATATGCTATAGCATGCATGGCTTCATCCCACAAATTTGCAGCCAACTTCTTTGATTCCAACATACAGGTGGTCATCTCCTTGAGAGACCGATTCTTCCTCTCCGCTACACCGTTCTGCTGGGGAGTGTAGGGAACTGAATGCTGGATCTGAATACCACTTTGGGAACATATGTGTAGTAACTCATTACTGACATACTCTTCACCATTATCATATATCAATATCTTGATCTTTTGGCCAGATGCATTCTCAATCAACGCCTTCAATTTAGTGAATTTTTCCAAGACTTCCGACTTCTTTTTGATAAAAAGACCCATGTGTATCTGGAAAAGTCATCAATGAAAGTCAAAACGTACCTTGATCCATTCATGGATGTGATAGGCACAGGAATGCTGATATCATAATGTATCAGTCCCAAGATGCATGATGCTCGGCTTTCCTTCCCCCAATCGAACTTATGTTTAGGGTGCTTTCCAACGACACATCCCTTGCAAATTCCAGTGGTAGCTTCGATGACCAGGAGGCGTTCAACCATAGAATTCTTTTGTAATTGCTGCAAGTATTTGAATTTTAGGTGGCAGAATCTCTCATGCCATAGTCTACTAACTTCATTTCCATGAGTCAGCAATGCGGTGGGATTTGCATCTGCCACAAAATGGGAGAACTCGTAGGATTTTGCATGATGGTTTGCAAGGCCTTTTGTTACAAGTTTTATGGATGCAATTTATATAATCTCTACATAATTTGGGATAAATGAGACTCTCTTGGGAACTCCTGTATGTGTCATTTGATAAACACTTAGGAGGTTTGATGCAAGATATGGTAAATACGGAATGTTGGAAAAATAACCATGCTCAAGATCTATAGTACCTTGTCCTTCGGATATGATTGTGGAGTCATCTCCCATGTGGATGGGAATGGATTTTCTAGTCTCCAAAGATGAGAAGGAGTCTCTTTCAGCCATCATGTGGTTTGAAGCTCCAGAATCTATCAAGAGTGCTTTGGACTTCGAAGTGCTTGTCATGAGGGCATGACCTCTTTCATGCTGTGGTTCCCGATCTTGCTGATCTCTCCTCCGAAAGCTTTCCAGAAGATTGATGTGATTTTTATCAAGAAGAGAAGTAGCTTCATCAAGTTTCTTTTTCATGTAGGCATTTTCAGGGTGGAAGCCCTTCCCGTAGTATGAACACTTTACTTTTTCCTTCCCATGATGCCCTTTGTCTTTGTTCTTCTTCGAGCCAGAAGGCTCTTCATGTTGCTGGTTTTCAACTTTAGGATTAGGAGCTTCGAATTTGGTTTTTGGGTTCTTCTGCTACTTTCCTTTACCCTTTAGATATTTGGGCCCCGAGACATAAAGGGATTGATCACAGGAGGATCTGATGATCCCCATCTAGACAAGCTTATCATGTTCACTTGTTAGGGACTCAATGAAGGCATTGAGTGAAGGCAACTTCCATCCAGGGGTTGTGAGCTTCCTCGCATGGAATGTAGAGACAAACACTAAATAATCAGCTCCAAGTTTGGAAAGTATGGCGAGGATGAGCTGATCATCCTCCTTCTCGACCTTACATTGCTTCAACAGTAAGACAATGTGCTTGAACTTTGTGAAAAAATCATTTAAGGTCTCGAATTGGAAGGATAGAGAGAAATCAACTCGTTTTCAAGCTGGTATACTCTCAAATCATCCTGTTTTCCATACAAGATTTCCAATTTGTCCAAAATTTCCTTTGGAGTCTTCAATCTCGAGAGATGGAAAAGAAGATCCCGGGAAATAGAGAGGCACAAGAATCCGAATGCTTCATCTTTCTTGTTCAAGAATCTAGCTTTGTCTGTCATAGAAGCAGGCTCTTCTTCAGTGTCCATAGTGACCCTATAGAGTCCTCTGGCACATAGCTGGATCTCCATGTCTCCTTTCCATGAATGGAAATTGAACGGAGTCAAGAGTTCTACTGAAGAAGCCATTTCAAACTGCTGGAGTGAATGCTTTCACTTGTTAAAACCTGCAAATCACAACAAAAGGGGCACCGTAAGGTCAAAAAACCTGCACATTTTAGGCTTTCATCACACCCAACATAGTTGATCAAGCAAGCTTGATCAACAATTCCTTTACTTGGGGTATTAAGTGGTAAGCCTTGGCTTCTGGTGCAGTGCTGGAATTTTGAGCTTTTGCTCAAATTTTCATGCAAGATCTGTCAAAAACCTTGTTTTTGAGAGATCTAAGCTTCATCCCACATGAGCTCTGATACCATATTAATTTGTCACAGTGGTTTAGGAACTGAAAACATAGTCTCACAAAGAATACAGACAAATATGTATAAAATTGGCAAAATGGTGCTGTAATGGAAGTAGCAGCTATTTATAATCAATGAATAATTAATAATACAATACAGTGATCATGCAAGATGCATGAATTCCAAGACAATTCAAATTTCCAAGAAGGTAATTTGAATTGAATGAGTGGGTGTAGCTTAATTGACTGTAAGCCACATTAAACACACTAGTTAACAAACTGATCAAGTGTCGATTGACTCAATTGAGTCCTAACTGAAGTTAGAGTGCAATGAATGACTGAGTCTAACTGAAAGTAGCTCAGACACATGTCACTACATGCCAACCAACAAGTGGTAGCGCATCATTAACTCCAATGAACCCCGATGAGGTTAACTGAAGTCAAATTGGCCATCAGAGGTGGTTGGAGGCGCCCCTGTTGACTCCAGTTCATTAAATATTAATGAAATAATCAATATAATGAATGGAGGCACCTTCACCACTCAGCTTAACTAATTGTAACCATCAGTTAGCAATTAGGTGCATTTATGACACTCAGATTACTCCCAGAGTGCTCCAATTATCCTCCCCAAATGAAGGAGAAGGCTTAGTTGGCCTCCTTGACTGAAGGTAGGCATGGGTGTGCTCATGCTCATGTCATATAGTGCTCCTCTAATTCCAATTAAGTCAATAAAACTTAGGATAGTGGTTTAACAAGGCCAAATTGACCAAATTAAGTGTGCATGGTGGGTAAATGTCTCCAACATTCTTGTCAGTGGCGCTACCTTCCCAATCTGAATCAACATAACTGTGTAGGTGTATCTTCTGATTCACATCATATTTGAGCCTAGAATCCACTAAAATTTTAAGTACCTCAGAAATTCTTTGTAGTTATCAGGTGAACATATCTTAGATCCATAAGGAATTGGATCAAGGTGTTCACCGCAAAGCATATGTTTGGTCTTGTATTCTTTAGATACATAAATTAGCCAATCATTTGATGATACATCATTGCATCAACCAACTCAGATAAAGCATCACTCAGAAGCTTCAAACTAGATGCCATAGGTGTGGATATTTCCTTGCAGTACAACATTCTGAATCTCTTCAGAATCTCCACTGCATACTTTCCTTGACCACGAAAAATCCCATATGCACTTTGCCACACCTCCATGCCTAACAAGCTGTGAAATATATCTATGTATTTCATCTCAAACTCTGCAGCAAGTCTCCCCCTTGCATATTTAATGAGTTCCTCATTACTTGTCAGAAGCAAGTCATCGACATATAATAGGAGTATCAATAGTATTTCATCTTCCACCTTGAAGTAGAGGTTGGAATCCCCTTTACTCTTGGTAAATCCCAATCTCATTAGGAAGTTATTCATCCTGTCATACCATTTCCTTGGTGGTTGTTTCAATCCATACAAGGCCTTGTTCAATTTGCACACATAGGTCTTCATGTCACGTGTCTCGAATCCTAGTGGTTGTTCCACGTACACTTTCTCCTCAACTACACCATTCAAGAAAGCTGTCTTGACATCCATCGTGTGTATTTTCCATTTCATAACTATTTCCAATGCAAGCATGGTCCTAATGGAAGTGTACCTTTCAACAGGTGAAAATGTCTCTTTGTAGTCTATGCCTTCTTTCTGTGAGAAGCCTCATGCTATGAACCTTCCCTTTTATCTATCGATGCTTCCATATGCAACATGCTTTCTCTTGCAGATCCACTTTGAAGACAACAGACTTCTTCTCTGGTCTCAGAACTATATCATAGACATCATTCTTCATGATCGACTGATATTCCTCAATCATAGCATCCTTCCATCATTTATTTTATGTAGCCTCTTCATAGGAGGAAGGTTCTCTATCAATGATGTCACACAACAATGCCACATAGATATTGTATGTATTTTCCCTCTTTCTCTCTCTATGTATTCCTTCTGGAGTGGTAGATGTTTCAGCTTCTCGTACGAGCTCCTGTGCCTATGTTGGTTTCCTCTTGTGGGAGTCCTTATCGAGGATTGTCTCTACCTATTCTTGTGGTTCCATCATGTCATGATCTTCATGGTCTTCTGGAATTGCTTCTTCAATTTCCATTTTCTCGGACTCTCATCTCTTCAGGTTCCTCGACTTCCTGGATAGGTGTCCTCCTAGATCTGAAGTATGTTGATTCTTTATCAAAGGTTACAGATCTACTGATGTAGATATTCTTGAATCATGGGAAGTTTATTCAATATGACTTTGATGTATCAGTGTATCCTACGAATATACCCTTCCTCCTATAAGGATTGATCTTGGGCCTTTTCTCCTTTGGGATATGTATGTACACTGGACAACCAAATATTCTTAGATGGCTGACTTCTAGTTTCTCTCCTGAGAAAGCCTCTTTAGGAGTCTCGTTGTCAAGTTCTTGATGAGGAGTACGGTTCTTTACATAGACAATTGTTCTTATTTCCTCTACCCAAAGATGCATACGAATATCCTGGTGATGTAGCATTTCTCTTTCTGCTTTTATGATGGTTGGGTTCTTTCGTTCCACAAACCCATTCTGCTAAGGATTGTATGGAGTTCTCAACTCCCTCGTAATCCCAAAATCTCTGCAGAGTTCCTTGAATTCTTTCGATGTGAATTCTCCGCAATTATCTGACCGTAGAATATTGATCTTCCTATTAGTTTGGTTCTCGACCAAGGCTTTATATGACTTGAACTTACTGGAAACTCCACTTTTCCCGTTCAAGAAATATATCCAAGTCTTACGTGAGAAATCATCTATACATGAAACATTGTACACATACCCACTTAATGATCTAGAAGACATGGGTCTAGATACATCTGGGTGTACTATCTCCAGTATTCCTTTGGCATTTCTCTCAATGTTGAGAAATGTCTTCTTCACATTATTTCCTTGTGCACATCCTTTGAAAATGCCTTCATGATTTTCTTGGATCTCTGACAATCTTGAGACTGCTTTGCTTGTAATCGGTAGTGCTCTTTAGTGCACATGTGCAAGCTTTATGTGCCACAGTTCACTTGGTTCAATTAACTCATGAACCAGTGCTTATACAAGCTATCCCTTTAGCTTGTACAAGCCTCTGTCTTCTTCTCCAATCACTGTTGCATCCTCTATTGTATTTCCTCTAGGCCACATCATAAATTGACCATAGAAAAATGCAACCATAATTCCCTTTGGATCTAGTGCAGACAGAGAGAATATTCTTCTTCAATCCCAGAACATATAACACATCCTTCATCTTTAAGGATTTACCGAAGTCAAGCTTGTATGGAGCTTCTCCACTCCCTTTTATGGGGTATTGATGATCATCCCCAAGTTTCACCTTGTGTGGTGACTCATGTTCAGACATATTGATGAATGATCCCTTGTATCATGTCATGTGTTTAGAAGCTCCACTATCCACAAGCCAATCCTTGCTTCCACATGAGATAGTGCCAGTAAGTGCAGAGATTAGCACATACTCTTCATTCGAATCAACCTTCTCTCGCTTCATTTTTTTTTGTTGGGTAATCATCTTTGACAATATGAGCATGGTGTCACTTTTTCCTGATGGGGAAATCTCTTACAAAATGTCCCTTTTAATCACACGTATAGCATTGAACATTTGAAGTATCTCTATTGGTGTTCTATTGTTTCTTGTCCTTCTTCTTGTTGTGATCAAAGTTCTCCTTTTTCTCCTTCTTTGTGAAGTTAATAATGGTGTGAAATATGAGAGCTTGATATTGAGTTGCTCCCATATTCTCTTCTCTTGTCACTAGTCTAGCTTCTTCTTGTGCACATTCTTCTTGGAGTCCGTTGAAAGAGATAAACTTCCTTCTTGCACAAATCCCTTGAATGAATGAGTCCCATCATCTAGGGAGAGAATTCAAGGTAGTCATTACAATTTTTCCTTCTTCAACATTCTCTTCAATCACTTCAATTTGTTCTTTGATTTGAGAAACCCTTGTGAAGTAAGATTGCATAGTCTTAGAGTTCTGTATCTTCACATTCTTCAACTGGTTCCTCAAATTCATCTTTCAGTTGATGTTCTTCCCTTTGAACATCTTTGTCAAAGCATCATAGACTTCCTTCAGTGTCTTGAATGAAGACACATGGGGGTTGAGGTGCTCCTTAATAGAATATGCAATGATTCTCTTGGCCTTATCCATGCTTATCTTATGAGCAGCCTTAGCCTCATCTCCCTTTGGTTCTGGAACTTCTTTAGTGATAAACTAATCCAAGTCATTTTCTTCAAGGATCAAGGAGATTATGTACTTCCATGCTCGGAAGTTATCAACCACAACAAGCTCGTCGTCAAGCTGATTATGGTAAGTCATCTTTTCAAATGAGAACCTCAAATGGAAATATCAAAGATTTAGATCTTATCGATTTGAGGTGTCTGATTTGGTTATAGAGCCGGCTCACCTAGGGTTTGTTAGAGAAACCCTAATTTTCCAAAGTTGTAGTTTGGGAATTCTGTTTAGACAAAAATATTTGCCTCCTTGAGGTGAGTTGCTCAGCAAGGTCACTTTCTAAAAACTGAGGTGGGAACCCTCTGAAAATTTATGCCCTAGTTTCTCCTGGCACTAGTGAAAGGGTAAAAAATTAAACTTCTTCAAATCTGGAACTGCTTCTAGCAAAAGATGCACCCTACTGAGGTGAGTTATCCTAGCCCTCTTTTCTTGATGATCTATGGAGAGAACACCTTGAATTAGGAAGCCCTAGTTTCTGCAGCTGCACAGTGCCTTCTTTTAAAGAGGCTCTGATACCAAGTTAGTTTTCTTTAGATTTGATTAGTTTATATAGGATCTTTATCTGAAAGAATAACAAGTACAACAAGATGCACACTATATAAAAGATACATGAGACACAAAGTTTTTCTTTGGGGAAACCTAAAGGAGAAAACCCTATAAAATTCATCAGAATAGTAAGATTATCAAACCCAGTAATAAGAAGTATTCAAAAACTATCTATCTCTCCTCCGTTGTCTCTCTCTCTCTCTCTCTCTCTCATGCGAACTTGAGAGTGTGAGGTGTGTATAAATGAGGGAGAGAACCTCCCTATTTATACCCTTTAAGAGACTGACCAAACATAATACTGGGGCCCACTTGTCTTCCCTAACAGGGATGACTTCTCCCAGAGAGACTACAAATACACATTACATGATGTTACACTGGGGACTATTTCCCCCAACTTACAAGGGAGGTTGTACCTCAAGGTATAGACACAATTAAGACACCCCGCAAGGAGCTAAACACGTCTCTAATGGGGGTACAACAACATATAATGATAATATACATCAAAATATCTTTCAAAGTTACAAACACATCAAAAAATACCACAAACCATTGCAACATGCAAAGGCAATACACACTTTAAGGTGGGTATTTATCATATGCATCTCCAAGCAAGAAGGTATGAAGTGAAGCAGTGGTTACCAACACATTTTAGGATGACAAAGGAATATGTAAGTGCTATTATCGATGATTGGGACCCAACATGGAAAGTTTTAGTTGTAGAAGAAGAGCAGGACAAACATAGGATGAAGACTAGTTGGATGAAGAGCAAGATGAAGAACAAGATGAATAATACGAAGAAGAACAAGTAGAGAAGCAAGAAGAAGATGAGGAACAAATTAATGGTTTAGGTGGTGCAATGAAGGAAAATGTACCAATAGTAGAATAAAAGAGAAAGGAGCAGGCCAAGTCAAGTTCCTTAAGACAAAAGAAGAATTGTAAAGAAAAAAATGAGCAACCTATCCACTCATTAATGGAAGATAACTTGGAAAAGATAGGTGAGCAGGTAAAGGAAGTGATAGAATAAGCACTGGAGCAAGTGGCTATAAGGAAAGAATAAATGCATGACAAGATATAGGATCAACTTGCAATACTATGTCAAGGTTTGGAAGCAGCAAAAATAAAACCAAATATACTAGAGGAAGAAAATATAGAAAGTACGGGGCCAAGGAAGATGGTCTCTCAACCATCCACAACATCAACTATGTGTAGAAGTTTAAAGAAAACATCATGAGATTTAGAGTTCCCTATGGTAGAAATGCAATAATGCGCATTGGCTATAAGTTAAATTGAGTTAGTCTTATTGCACATACCAACAGACATATTGAATATGCTGTAGGAGGGTGTGGCGTAGGAAATATAGGTATGTGCAGAAGCGACACTAGTAGAATATTGGACCAATGCAATTGCAGTTAAGGAGGCACTGGAAGAGGAAAATAATTTTTTGTGAAAGGAAAGAAAGGCTCTTACACATAATATTGAGAGATTGAGGAAGGTATTAGAAGAAGTATACAACAATTTGTCAGAAGTACATATGGAAGTGGACATCCCAATAGAGAAAAATGTGATGAAGATAAGTGAATCCATTTAAGGCTTTCATGAAAATATTGTGGACTTGGAAAAAATAACGATAGCAAGTACCCCACTAAAGGAAAGACAACAAAGAGAGTAGAAAACAAGCATAGCAGTAGCAAACAACAAGACGTTGGGGGAAAATGCGGAAAGTGTGCAAGTTTGGACCCAGTTGATAGAGGATGGATAATTGAAGGAATTAAAGCATAAACTATAATCGACACTGGAAAAGGTGTAGAAATTGAAGGAAATAATAAGTATGTTGCCAATAATAAAGTGTATGGACACAATGGTTGGAAATAGGACATATAAAGTAGAGGCCAATTGGTTAAGAACACAAAAATAGAGTATTATGCTAAATATAGAGCCCTTACAAGAGGAATCTTTTCAAGTAACTGAGCAACTTGTAGTAGTAAAAGGCATAATGAAACAAGTAGCGTAGGAAAATGATAAGAGGGTGAAAGAACTGATTACAACACAACTAACAGAGGATATTACTGCACAAGAATCCCAATCCAAAGAAAAGGTTGTGACTGCGAAGAAATTTTTGCAAAAACTTGTTAAAGCCATGAAGAAAGGACAATATAAGGATTTAAATGACTCGTGAAAATGGGTATGTGTGGTCATGAGTAGGAAAATTGAATTCAAATATTTTGAAATGATGGAAAATTAGGATCAAATACACATAATTGATTCAAGTGGCAAAGTCACATCATGACGAAGAAGGATCAAGTACTTTGTAATTGGATATAAGAAAAGACGGGGACCAATGACTGGAACAACCAGTTTGGTAAAGCTACATGGTAGAAAAGTAGAATTGAGCGAAAAACTTGAGGTGTAGATGAAGGTTGCAAGGTCGATGCTATAGAAAGCATATTTAGAGTAATCTCAGAGTTGATGAAGATGCATATAGTGATGGAACCACCAAAACAAGGAGTATCAAGGTAGAGATAATACTAATGAGAAAATAAAGTTACTTAAGGTAGGAGGAACTGGAGCAAACAAGGTAGTGTTGGCCATCATTTTGGAAATACAAGAGTTTTGGAATGCATGAGCTTGGACACCATTGATAATGTGAAGGGAAATATCAAATATATTATGCTCAATCTAAGAGGTGAAATGCAAATATTTGTCAAGTTGAGTGATGGCTGGAACTCTGCTCAAAGAAATGTTCAACCAATCGTTCCTAGAGGGTAGCAACTCTGGTTCGAAAGGTGTTATACAGTAGCTGGAAAACTACTAAAGCGACATATATCGGTTAAAATTATAGTACCTTTGGAAGAATGCGTAGTAGAAGACTTAAGTTGCTCAGGACGAGCAACACATGAGTGTTGGGAGCATGCTGGAGAGAGTTTTGGACTAGTTTTGGGAGCTTCACATTGGAAGTGGACCATGTGCCAACTCTTCCAAAGGACCAATATGCGCAAAATAAATAAGTTAGTTTGAAGTAGTTGGGAATGTGTGTCCACATTGTAATGGGCTCAACCCATTCTGAATTACTATAAATATGTAAGGGATATATGGGTTAAGGGTGTTATTGGGAGAGATTTTGGGCAAGGAATAAATTACTTTCATGATAGATTCCTAAGTAGTTGTTATGATGTGTAATTTTGGGGATTATGATGGAGTTTTGAGGTGCAATGCACAAGTTTTGTAAGATTGTTCTAGATAATAATAATAATGAAATGAACCTGTTTTGAGGCAATATTGGTTGTGCTCGATGTGATGAATGTTCTGTTTGTTGCATGCATGTGTGATATGTTACTATTATTACTTTGAATGTGTGTTTAATTATTATGAATATGTTATATGTTTATGCACATTATATGAATAGAATGAATGTTTCCTATCCCTTCATCACTACATAAACTTGGTTCCTGCAGTTTTTATAGACGCCTTGGGTGAAACTTCATTTTCTTGTAGGTGATGCCAAAAGGGTCAGCGTCTAAGGGGTTTGTTGGTGAATTAGCATGAGAACCTAGGTCTTCTCTCTGCACGCCAATAAGAGGGTTCTTATGAAGACATGCGTATAAGTGGGTATTTATGGGACGATAACCAATTTCATCTTATGTTCAATGATTCAAAGAGAATAACATTTAGGGAAGAGAAGAGCAAGCGAGACCTACAAATTTATAGTATGCTTATGCACTTGTGGTATGTTCCTTACATATACACTACCAACCTTTTAAAATTATGTATATGGTCTCATAGACATGGATGGTTCTATTTATTTGGATCAACATGATCATAATGAGGAATTTGAGTAAAATAAACCAGTTAATGAGCTCAAGTTTCATTAATTGGGAGTCAACATGGGCATTGGGACATGGGACCAAGGTTTATGGATGGGTTCCATGGACTAATTTAGCATTGTAGTCATCACTTGTGCATGGGACCTTAGTTTCCTAGACTACTTCATTGTTGTGGTTAGCACTCACACACAAGACCCGATTTTATGGATAAGCTATACATGTACCACATTTTAAGGTTCGATTTTAATCCATATATATGATGGGACTCTACCTTAAGGCCTGATTTTAAGGATTGATTTTATGGATATACATGTACAAGATGTACAAAATAATTTTCTCTTATGGCAATATGGTGGATATTCTAGGGTATACTACTACATTTGGTGACAATTGTTGCAAAATTACAAATGGATCCCTCATGGTAGCAAAAAGAGAATCTTATGGGACCATTTATGCAGTGCTACAATGACAAATCATGCAACAAAAACAAACTTAGGGAATGTTTTGGATGTAGTGATGTTGTGGTATCAACGAATTGGACATATGAATGAAAAAGGTTTGAAAATTTTGCATGACTAAGGTACACTATATGGGATTCGTCTTGTGATTTAAACTTGTGTGAGCATTGTTAAGTTTTCTTATTTTGATTAGATGATATCTTAAAACAAATTGTCACTAGAAGATCACTAAAAGAACAACAAGCACATAAACATAAGAACATAAGAACACAAATATTTTTCTCGGGGAAACCACAAGGGAGAAAAACCTACAAAACTTTCTCAGTATAGATCTTAACTAGAGCAGTGTAAAACCCAAACAACTGCTTTTAGCAGCTTTTTGGTGCACTAGTTCTTTTCTCTCTCTTGCAAGACAACTTGAGTGAGTGAGTATAAATGAAGGGGAGAACCTCCCTATTTATATTCTTCAGTTGAATTGAACTCTAACCTAACAAGGTTGACTTATCTAACTGAATGGGTCGACTTGTCCAACTGGACACCACACATAACATTTATTACATTGACACTCCGGTACTATTGACCTGACTTACATCTGGAGGTTTACATTGATTCTTTTAATGAATCTAATAAGAACAAACTCATCTCTCAAAGGAGGAATACAATCAATACATCTAGAATATCTTCTGAAGTTATAATACTTTAACACTCCCTCTTAACTAGGAAGGTATTCAATCGTAGTAGCAATTGCTACTATTGCAACTGTACAACTGATTGGTGAGACTCTATATGTCATAGGAAGTTTCAGAACATCATCATACATATTCATCATCGATCTCAACTGGATCATATTCTGTTATCTCATTATGTGAATACTGAATAAATTTCTTCAATCATCTTCTATCGTCTTCTAGATCATCTTCTGTAGCATACATAATCATCTTCTAGATAATATTCTATTGAATCATCATCTGTTGCTTCATCTTCTGGGTCATATTTTATAGCATCTATGTGAATAATGAATCATCTTCTAGATTATTTTCTTGTCCACATCAGTGTGTAAACACTGAACCATCATCTGAACATCATCATATGTAGTAGATGTTGAAACATCATCATCTACATTATCAGTATGTAAATACTGAAACATCATCATCTGCATCTTCAGTATGTAAATACTGGAACATCATCAGTATTTATATACTGAAATATCATCATCTGCATCATCAGTATGTAAATACTGAAACAACAACAACATCATTAGCATGTTAGTGCTAAAAAAAATCATATGTAATGCTAAATCATCATCTACATTACCAACAAAGAGATGCTGGAACATCATGAACATCAAACATCATCATCAGTATAAGAATATTGAACCTTCTATATCGGTATAGGAATACTGAAACTATCTCATCAATCATCTCAACAATCAATACTCATCAGTGTACTGAAACTATCTCAACAATTATCTCAACAATTATCAGTATGACAATACTGAAGCTATCATCTCAACAATAATCAGTCAAACATCTCAACAATCATCAATATAACAATACATAAAATATCATCTCAACCATCATTAGTATAACGATATTGAACCAAACATCTCAACAATCATCTATATAACAATACTGAAACTATCATCTCAACAATCACCAGTATAACAATATTGAACCAAAAATCTCAACAATAATCAGTATAACAATACTGAACCATACATCTCAGCAATCATCAGTATAACAATACTGAACCAAACATCTCAACAATCATCAGTATAACAATACTGAACCAAAAAATCATCTAAAAAATCAACAGTATAGAAATATTGTAACTATCATCTCAACTGCCATCAGTCTAACAATACTGAAGCACACATCTTTCCCTCTAACTATCTCGGAGCAATATCACGGTGAGTTCTCTGGTAGATCCATCAAAGCATTTTGTCTAACTTACTAACTCTTTCGAGCCAACAAGCCTAGTTAGACAGTTGGATCTTCTTGGGGGACCAACAAGCCTTGTCTTGGATTACAAACCCACCTGGTTTAAACTGATTTAGCCAGACATACTAATCCCCTTAGGATCAACATACCCCGTCTGACTACCCCTTTCGGGCCAATTGTCCTAGCCATACTTACCCTACTCTAGACTAAACTACCACCATTGCATCCTTCTTTAATCTACCATCACTCCCTCTTTTGAGAGAGGTCCTTTCGGACTACACTAAGCTTGTCTCAAAAGTATTCAAACTTTACACGAGCTAGAGGCTTAGTCAACACATCTGCCACTTGTTCCTCTATAGGAACATACTTGAGATTTACAGCTCCTTTCTTAACCATGTTCTGAATGAAATGATATCTAACTTCAATATGCTTAGAATTATCATGAAACATCGGGTTTTCTGTCATCTTAATACAACTTTGATTATCACAAAGGATATCAGTAAATTCTATCTCTACATCGAATAATCCTGCTAACATCTTTCAAAGCCATACTGCTTCACTACAAGCTGAACATGTTGTAATGTATTCGAATTATTCTATGCTAAGTGCAATATTGGTTTGATTTTTGCTAAACCATGATATCATTCCTAATCCCAAGCTAAAATAACATCATGAAGTGCTCTTTCTATCTTTAGCACTTCCTTCCAAATCTGAGTCTGTGAACCCATACAATCTGATCTCATCATTCAATGCATATATGAGCTCATAATCTAAAGTTCCCTTTAGATACCTCATCACATGGTTTTCTCCTATTAGGTGAATCTATCTGGGATCCACCATATACTGACTTAGTGTGTTTACAACAAAACATATATATGGTCTTGTATTGGTTAAGTACATTAGTGAACCAATAACCTATCTGTACAAGGTGGCATCTACAGCTTTCGAAGTATCATCATTCAATAGATTCAAATTTGTTGTCATCAGAGTGGTCATAGCTTTGAAATATATCATCCCAAATCTTCTTAGGATTTCTACTGTATAGTTTCCTTGGTTCAGGAAAATATCATCTAGATGTTACCATACTTTAAGACCTAGAAAATAGTGCATCATTCCAAGGTCTTTCATCTCAAATTCTGCAGCAAGCTTCTTCTTACATTCATTGATGGGCTTATCTTCTCTTGTAAAGAATAAATCATCCACATATAGTAATAGTAAATCCTAGACTCATTAGGAATCCATCGATCCTTCTATTAGCACCTGGTTAGCACCAGTGCTAAATTTTGACGATCTTTTGTAGGTGGGTTAACACCATTTTGAGCTAAGCAGTTAACAGGGGAGTAGGAAAATGAAGGGATGAACAAGGTCCCAAAATCCTTTATTATAGGACCTGGAAAGACATAGAGGGGTTCTGCAGACTATGAGTAATAAACAACGTATATCCATAACAAAACAAATCGACAATAGAGGAAGAGTTCATCGAGAAAATATGCGTGGGTCCGTTCAACATGTGAAGCAGTTGGTGATCTTATCGGTGATCCTAGAGATCAACGTCAAACATGTTCTCAGTTTCAACGAGCCTCTTCTCTTTTGGCTCAAGTTTCCGAGAATCATGATCCAGAAACTTTTGCAGAAGCTTCAGGAAATCCAGATTGGGATGCAGCTATGGATGAAGAATATCGCTCCTTAATGGCGAACGATACTTGGGATCTTGTTCCTCTTCCAAAATGAAGAAAAATTGTCAGATGTAAATGGGTCTACAGAACTAAGTATGCATCAGATGGAAGTGTTGAAAGAATTAAGGCAAGGTTAGTTGCCAAAGGTTTTTCCCAAGTTGAAGGGATTGACTACAATGAAAACTTTGCCCCTGTAGCAAAAATGAACTCCATCCGCCTTGTTCTTTCCCTTGCAGCCTTACATAACTGGGAAGTCCATCAAATGGATGTCAAGTCTGCCTTCTTACATGGTGATTTACATGAGGAAATTTACATGGAACAACCTCCTGGATATATTCAGAATAACTCTATCCTTGTCTGTCTCCTTAAGAAATCCTTATATGGCCTTAAGCAAGCTCCTAGAGCTTGGTATGCCAAAATGGATAGCTTTCTCCTTGACACTAGTTTTTCTAGATGCCATTCTGACCCTATTGTCTATACCAAGAAAGTAGGAAACCGTCTCATCATACTTGTTCTTTATGTTGATGATCTTATCCTTACTGGTAGTGACCCTAACCTTATAACCCATGTGAAATCTATTCTTAAGCAAAATTTTGAAATGTCAGACTTAGGAAATTTGCATTATTTTCTTGGTCTCCAAGTCTTGCAAACCAAAGAAGGAATATTTCTTTCCTAGTCTAAGTATGCTTGTGACCTTCTTCGTCACTTCCACATGGAATATTGTAAACCAGCCCCTTCTCCCTTCCAGTATGGAGTCAAGATTTCTACCACTTGTACTTCCCCTGAAGTAGATGCCACCTTGTATCGTCAGCTTGTTGGTAGTATTTTATACTTGACTCATTCCCGTCCTGACCTTTCCTTTGCCGTTGGTCGTGTTGCCCGTTATATGCAAAATCCTCATGAAAGTCATTGGAAAGCAGCAAAAAGAATACTTCGATATATTCGAGGTACAATTTAGTTTGGGATTCATTACAGTATAGGGGGGAAACCTTTGTTGGTTGGTTTCACTGATTCAGATTGGGCAGGTGATTCTGATGATTAGAAGTCTACTGCAGGTTATGTTTTCAGTCTGGGATCTGGACCTGTCACTTGGGCTTGTAAGAAACAACAAGCTCTTGCTCTTTCTTCAGCAGAAGCAGAATATCGAGCCACAGTTAATGCCAGTCAGGAAGCTATATGGCTTCGACAGATCCTTTCAGAGTTTGGATTCGAGCAACAGAAACCTACTCCACTTTGGTGCAACAATCAAAGTGCCATCAAGCTTGCCAAAGATCCAGTTCTACATCAGCGCAGCAAACACATTGAGCTACACATGCACT
>LPNX010806837.1:29150-59544 GCA_001517045.1 Pseudotsuga menziesii
GAAACATGACCAATGGGCTGAAACTTTTCCTGCTTTGCTAAATGCAGATGTACTGATGACCATCCCAACATTGGATTCCCCATCAATTGCTAGGTTTTCTTTGTCAAGATGTTTACATCTGATCCAAGGTCCAAAATGAGCAAGTCAACCTCATAATCCCCAATATGGACATTCATCCCCATCTCCTTTCCAATATTCCTTTTTTGCAAGGAATTCACCATTGAATCCTTCACTGCCTTATCCGGGAGGTGTAATAATGCCTTGAACTTGACAAGGGCATCCGAGTCCTTTGCCAGCGATAGGCAGCTCTCAAAGAACTTGCGCAGGGTACCATACTGCTGTGATGGTCCTACCTCTGTAGATGAATCAAAAGCAAATGGCATATCAACAATTGGTAACTTACCCAAATTTCTTTCGATTTCGTTCTTTGCGTCGAAGAAGGCATCCTTCTCTGTCGCAATATCAAAATGTTTCTTACCAGTGAACTGAACTTGTAGCCATGGTCCATCATCTCCAGTTGTCAAATCGACATGAGTGACAATCCCAGCATCGGCATCCTTCATCCGTGGATCAGCCTGAATAGTGGCAACTGTCGATCCCTGGTTCAAAGGTAGGTTTTGATTCAATGGTTGATTCATTAGTTGGTTCTGCATCTAAGGTAGTTTCTGAGTCTAAGTTTGCAGTGGGGCTTGGTTTTGCATTATCTGCTGGTTCTATACTTGGAATGCAGGATGATTTTGCGCATTTTGTAACTGGGGAATTTGTCCTTCCTTCCATTTTGCGATTAACTGAGGGAAACTTTCAGCATTATGATCACTGGCTGCATAATATGTGCATTTTGTATGAGGGCACTCTCTCTGATAATGCCCAAATACCCCATAGGTATAGCACTAGACTGATTCACGACCTCGTCCTCCTCCACAGCTGAATCCTCCTCCTCAACCTCTAAACCCTTTGCAAAATCCTCCTTGGACTCCTCCTTGCTGAAACTGTGGTTGGGCCATTTGTTGCTCCTATGGGTTAGGTTGCTGCTGAACATATTGCATAGCTTGAAAATATTGCGGTTGATTATACTGGAGTTGCAGTGCTTGGTTATACTATGGTTGTACCACCATCTGCAACTGTGGTGCGAACTGCGGCTGCGCCATAAACTATTGCTGTGGTTGCGTAGGGAGAAATTGCAATGGAGGCGGTGGTGTATACGGTACTTGTGCTGCTGGTTGTACTACTTGTGGCTGTGCTTGCGCTGTCTGGGGGTTCTCTCCATTTACAAAGTATGAATCATACATTCTTTCCTGAAGCAAATCATAAGCGCGACAATTTTTGCCTTCATGTCCAACTGATCGAAAAAATGTACAACACAAACTTTTTGCCTTGGTAACCATCTTCTGCATATAATCACAGTTCTTGTGTCGATGCCCATAGACCAGGAAGATGCGACACCATGGTGCACTAGCACCACTCAACGGGCTCGGTGCTCTTGATAGCAAATAGTTCTGAAATGTTGTACAAGTATCCTTGGTATGTCTGCTTGCATGGCAACGGGTGCACCAAAGATCATCGTGATCTTCCTTAGCCTTTTTGATGTCTTGCAATTGCAGTGTTAAATTGGCCAACTGTGCCTAAATTTGATTCATTCCAATAGCGGTTTCCCCTACCGGCGATGCCTCTAATTTCATCGCGGTCTCAATATTTTGATGCATTAATGGTTGTCAAATATGCGAGACAAGCACTGCGATAAACCATTCTTTATGCTGAACATCGCTCATCTGAAAGCTGACCTGAGCCATCAATGTCTTAAATTGCTGATCAAAATCCCAAATTGTTTCATTGGGGAATTGTTTGATCTCTTTCAATTCAGTAATGTACCGAGGTTTGGATTTTGGCTTCTTAAATTCCTCAAATAGCCATGTTCTGATCTCGTCAAGTGTTTTTGCAGTACCTCCCTCAGGCACCCATTTGAATCTCATAAACCATTCCAATGCGCAACCCCTCAGAGTAGTGGCTAGCTAAATTTTCTTGACATCATCATCAATAGTTTGTTGAGCAGTCCAGATCGCTTCGCATAAGAACCAGTACTGCTCCAGATCGTCGGTACCATTTCCATTGAATATTGGCAACTTCATTTCATCTCCTACCATTCTGGACCTTCTTCCTCCTATTGGTGCTCTATTACTAGACTGTTGCTGACATGTCGAGTAGGTTGATGTAGAATGTGCATTCCTTCCTTATGGTGGACTAGTGCATGGAGGAATAGACACGTTACTGCTGGGGTTTGATCCAGTCGTTCTTCTGGGTGTAGCCTGGGCCTGTATGTCCTCGTTGTCACAAAAAGGTCGCTTCATCCTGTGTGGTTGTTCTTCATAGTATCGCACTTTGACTTCAGCAGGACCTTCTCCCGTCCTCTGCCTCTTTTCTTAAAACCTTCCTCCTCCCCTCATACAAACACTTATTTCTTTGATGGACTTTACATTCTCACCAGAACGCATGCCGATCTACCCCTTAATCCCTTATGCATTTCCCCCCTTTTTGTCATGGTGCCTACATCCCCCGCACACCAGAGTTCCACTACTCTTGGTCCATCTTTAGGATACCCTTTTCACAGACTAGTTGCTTAATCGATAGTTGTAGCGACAATAGGAACCTTCCACGAGGTCCACTAAAAAATTCCCTTTCTGCCTCGTTGAGAGATTTATTAGTATCAACAACAAACTCAGTGATGTATCCTTCTAAGATACTATCCAACCATACCTCGACTGCCCGTGATGCCTTGTTTCTAGTTTCTTGTAGCACTTGGATTAATTCTGGGGTCCAGGATGTCGGCTCTCCTCCTTGAAAGTTTCTCTTCCACTTAGGAAACTTTGCCAACCATTCATGCAAGAGCACAGGGAATTCATAAAAGAACCATTCATGAGGATCGTCATGGATATATCTATCCAACCAGTGGCCCGTTGACAGCTTAGGATTCTGGTTTTCAGTTTCAGCAAACTCCCACAACTTCAGATCAAACTGTCCCTCGATCTCTGATTGAGTTAGATGCTAGAACATATCCCCCTCCTAATTACAACTTGGTCTTGACAACAAAACCATTTGTTGGTGAATCCCACCAACAAAGCTTTGTCGACAGGGGTTCCCACTTTGTCGACGCCCTACAGCGCAATCTCCCTAAGCACCGGCCCAGACAGGTTTTAACCTGCCCGACAACGTCTACGGAGCAGATGAGGTCTCACCCGAGGCATTCAAGGGAGAGCTATCAGAACCGAGTTTCCGACAGTGGGGAAGGAAGACATGGGAATCTGACAGAGGGAGATCATAACTTATTTGATCTCATACAGTATCAAAATGTCACAGCATCATTCAAGGAACACCATAGTGCATCAAGCATAAATTATGACAACTTAAAACCAATAGATCGCATTGATATATCAGGAAGAAGCTAAATCACATCTAGGAGTCACTGGGAGTGTTGATACCAACCTCCTCCAGTTGAGGTCAATTGGTGACTAGTCAAGCCTAGTTATGATTAAGTTACATTCGGTTACATCCAGTTACATCTAGTTACATTCAGTTACATCCAGTTACATTTAGTTAGACTAGTTTAACCGATTCTAACTGATTGAGGCATTGATTTAGACAACTGGAGCTAACTAGTTAGGCTCCGATAGTGCTTTAGACATGTCCAATTATCCGTATAGTTAGGCTGAGTCAATAAATTCAAATTGCCTCTCATGTATTTGAATTGTCTGGTTATTGATACTAGTGTATTACACTATAAACATTATCTAGATTGTATCCATTTACTTTTTTGATTAATGAAAGCATTAAGAGCTGCAAGCCATTTTTTGCACTGTTTCATGTCAATACTGAGTAAATTGTTTGTGAGATATATTTGTGAGTTTTGTCTTGTTTCATAGATTCCTATGAGCTCAAATTTTATATGGTATCAGAGCCTCGATAGGACAAGGAAATCCTTCTTCTACATATTTCATGTTGGATCAATGAAGCAATTTGAGCAAAAAATCTCAAAAAAATTCCAACTCTGCACCAGAAGCAGAGAGTTTACCACATAATTCCCGGGAAAAGGAATTGTTGATCAAGCTTGATTGATTGTCTAATCTAGGTGTGATGCAAACTCCAAAAGTGCAGTTTGTTCGACCTTACTTTGTGTTTTTTGTGGAACTGCAGGTACAGCTTTAGATGGATTCGAAATTATCAGTTCCTCTTCTTACTCCATCCACAAGATATTCAAAATGGAAGATGAAGATGATTTCATCTCTAAAGAGACAAGATCTCTATGAGGTGTCTATTGGACTTGGTAAAGAATATTATGAGAATGATAATGACTAACTAAATGAAGGTGATGGACCTTTTAGAGCAATATGTCTGGCCCTTTCTCCTAGCTTGCACTACCTTATTGGTTCTGTTAAATACCCAAAGTATCTCTGGACAAAATTGGATAGAACCTTTGGAAAGCACAATGAGGATCATTATAGAACTTTTGAGAGCACACCCAGCACCAAAAGAGTTCTTGATTCAAAATTCTAGGCCTCTACTCTCTCTGATGAAGTTGTTTAAGATGAAGAAGAGGCATAATATTCCTCATAGTCAATTCAAATTGAAGAAAGTCTCCTTGCAGTGACTCCTTCTCTTGCTACACCAGAAGTTTATGAGATCTCTGATATCTCATATTCTCATATGGCTGATCCATAATAATACATTTGAATCTATGATATTGAAGAAAAAATATGTTGCACTTCTATGCAAACATTCTCCAACGATTCTCCTTTAAATTCTGTGCAAAATTTGCCAGTGATTGCTTCCGAAAGTGAAGAGGAATTCAATTTATCTCCCTCTAATGTTGTTGCTGGCGTGATGATAAGTAATACCTTGGATATTTTAGAAATAATATCATATTTTAGGAGTGATCCATTCACTCTCCTTGATCTAGATCTTCCAGCAAATTCCTACAGGATTGCATGCACCAATATTTAGAATTTTGAAGAAGGAGAAAACTGTGCATCTACCATCTTAGTGGACCACACTTTTGGATCTGGTATGATCCTATTTGGATCTGATACGATCTTAATTGGATCTGATCTGATATTATTTGGTTCAAATTTTAAGCTCCAAGAGCCTTTCAATCATGCTTGTAGCTGGGGGTTTGGTATTAGTTAATTCTTATGAGGTTGCTCATATTGTATTTTGTGAATCATTAGTTATTTCTAAAGCTATATCAGATTATGGATCTCAAGCATTCGCTCTCCACAGTCCCGGGCTTCTCTACCTTTGATCACATGCTCCTCTCCTCACAAAAGTAGTAAAGAGGGAGACATTCTGCATCGGTATGGACACTTGCTCTTGACACTTGGAGCTGATATTACCTCACATGGTTTGCTGTTTGAGGCTGAAATATATCAGTTTCTTGGGTGTTCCTCACATGGTTTAAATTCTCAAGCACTTTCTCTCTCTCATCAGTTGATTTCAATTGCTCTACATGGGTCCAGTTTTCATCCAACAACTGTCTATATTTCTGATTTAGTCAAGCACATTCTTATTCTTCCAAAGAGGAATATTCCTCCAGAAATAATCATTTATTTTGGATGGAGAAGTTTACATGCCAGGCCCCACGATGCTTGTACACAGAAGAAAAAGCTTGAATCTTGATTCTACCTGCTTAGTTTGAGGGGGGGTGTTTTTCCCATGAGGTTTTTCCTCGTTTCCTTATTTGTATTAAGCAATTAATTTTTTATCTGTAATGGGTGACCTTTGGTATTAGTAACCAGAGCCCATAGATTGTCCAAGTTAGAATTCAGGGGGGGTGTTAGGATTATAATCCTCCCTTGTCCAAATTGGTCAATTATGCCTAAATTAGGAGTCTTTTTAGTCATTATTGAGTCACTAGTACCATTGGGTCCACATGGCCTAATTGGGCCACATGTACCAATTACTAGATTGCGGGGAACACTAATTGAGGCCAACTTCGACTGACTGCACTTGCATCCATCAGTTTAGGTGCCTCCTAGACCAATCCCTACAATTTAGGAGCCACTAGGAGTGTTGACACTAAACTCTTTCAGTTGAGTTCAGTTGGTGACTAATCAAGCCTAGTTATGAGTCAGTTACATCCAGTTACATATAATTACATTTAGTTAGACTAGTTTAACTGAATGTAACTTATTCATAACTAGGCTTGACTAGTTACCAACTGAACGCAACTGAAGGAGGTTGGTGCTGGCACTCCCAATGTCTCCTGAATAGTAGGGATTAGTCTAGGAGTTGCATAAACTGATGCATGCAAGTGCATTCAGTGGCAGTTAGCCTCAATTAGTGTTCCCCACACTATATTAACTGGTACATGTGGCCCAATTAGGCCATGTGGACCCAATGTTACTAGTGACTCAATAATGACTGAAAAGACTCCTAATTTAGGAATAATTAACCAATTTGGAGTGCCAACACCAACCTCCTTCAGTTGAGTTCATTTGGTGACTAGTCAAGCCTAGTTATAAGTTAGTTACATTCAGTTACATCCAATTACATCTAGTTACATTCAGTTAGACTAGTTTAAATGCTTCTAACTGATTGAGCCACTGATTTAGACAACTTGAGCTAACTAGTTAGGTTCCGATAGTGATTTAGACATGTCCAGTTATCCATTCAGTTAGACCGAGTCAATAAATTTGAATTTCCTCTCATGTATTCGAATGGTTTGGTTATTAATACCAGTGTATTACATTGTAAACATTATCCAGATTGTATCCATTTACTTTTTTGATTAATGAAAACATTATACAACTGCAAGCCATTCTTTTCACTGTTTCATGTCAATACTGGGTAAATTGTTTGTGAGATTCCTGTGAGATCAATTTTATACCTAAAATTTACATAAGAATTGATTTGGGAATATTATAATGGTTCAAAGTATATGTTATGGGATGCACATCATTATTTGACAACATTTAATTAATCAAACCATAATTTGGAACATCTCATAAGCCTTCATAAGCCACCATTTGGGATTAAGTTGAAAATCAACATAATTACTGTATGCAATTTGGAGTTAATATTCCTAGTTTTTAATTGGGGATATTACAGTAGTATTAGAGCATGTCCCTCAAAAGCTGTGGGAACTAAAGAAATTTTGAAGAAGGTTTGCAGACATGGATGTACTTGGTAATGACATGTTGGAACCAGATCCATGGGAGTTTGAGGAGAGCTTATCATGGGAAGAGTAATTTTCTGAAGATGGTTTCATTTCCTCAGTGGAAGATGATGAAAGAGCGGAAGTAATAGATGGAGGCTTCCATAATCCATATGAGTTGAATGATTCATTTTATAACAACTTATATAGTTGAAGAGGAGAATATTGAATGGGAAAGGTTAAGGAAGAACCATGAGAATTCACTAAAGAAACAAAAGAAGTCACAACAATATCTAGAGCATAATTTGTAGCAATGTAACTACCATAATGATCTGCATAAAAAATTATGGAGAAGATGTTTGATATTCTTACAAATATAGCAACTAAAGGTTCCCATGATGAGTGGGGTTTAGAATGTGGTAAATTAACAATCATGATTCAACCTACAAATGATAAAAAGGAGTCACATATTGCAACCTTGAGTCTTTTGGTGGATAAAAAAATGGAGGAGCATGCCATTATTGTTGACCACTTGAGAAGGATGCAAACACAATACCAAGGCATGACAAAAAGTTATGATTTTTGTAGTAGTCATATTTCCTTGCATTATCATGATATATCATCCATTTCAGATGAGGGTAATATATTCTAATGTTGATTTAACTAATAAAGATGAATTATGTGTTGTGGATTCATTCCATAAGCATTATCATTTTTTTATATAAGCCCTTGGAATATGTAAGCAAGACTAAAGACTTGGGAAATGAGTGGTTGCAAAGAGCTATGAAAGCAAGTTTGTTGGCATCCCAAACAAGGTACTAGAAAGAAACCTATATCCCACCATTATTTCTTCCAATCGAAGAAGGTGTAGAAGTAGAGCATGTAGGGGAAGAAGATGATTTTGGTGAAGATAACATTGGAAACAAATAAGAAAATTTAGTGGATTATTTCCCCATGAGACACATAATTTGATAGGACAACTAAAGGTAATAAAAGGAAAGAGTATGTCAACCTTGAAGCATTGTGGTGATACACAAGAATTAGTGGCAGATTATTTTTGGAGAGATACAAGGACAGATGTTATCTTGGGAGAAAAAACTTTAATTGCAGATCTACTAGAAATTAGAGAAGCAGTGGTGGAAATTAAAGCTAACTATATACACCTACTTTCAAATAGAGATCATATTCTCATGATTGCTAAGATGTACCATGGTGCACTACTAATATAAGAAGAAGAATTCAATAGGATCACTCATGAGCTTGAGATCACCCATGATTCCTTGAAGAGCACACAAAGGCCTTTCAAGAATAAAAAATGTAGAATGATCAACTTCTTGAGGAGTTGAGTTAGTACATCCTTCATCCTACATAGAAGACAATTAGTTGTATATGGATGGTGGCTGTATTGATGTGATGGAGGAATCTCATGTGAGGGTTGAGCATAAGGAGCATTCTGATTTGCAAGTGATTGAGGAGAGAATTGATATGGAGAATGTTGGCCAAGCACTTGTTTTGCATTAGGAGGATATAAAAGATGAAATGGAGTATAACTTGTGCTGCCTCTATGGGAGAGAGACTTAACCATGGAGGAGATAGATGAACATTCCCTTTATGGAACATCTAGTAAAGGAATATATGCATCCATGGATTGGGTGGATGAACCTTGCAAGGAGTTGAGGTTGGCATATTTTCTACCATCCCAAACATCTATGGTAACAATCGCATGTGGGGATGTAGATGGAAATTGTGAGTTGATATAGGGACCTATTATAATGGTTCCACATGAGGATCATGATACTTACATATATGATTCTATATTTTATGGTGATTTTCTAGTCATACCTGTTATAGCCAATTTTACCACTCCAGGTGAATCACACTTGTATGGCCTTCCCATGTCCCTCTGCAGACTCCTTGGACCCCTTGGACCATTTGTTGTCCTTTGATGTTTCCTTGACCATCCCTAAAAACACGTAAAAAATGATACACGCGAGTTTCAAACCCTTAATCACATATATACGCGGGTTTGACCCCTAAAACTGCGTACATCGGGATGTGTGCATAATCCAAATACTTTTGGAGTTTTCCTTGACATGGATACGACTCACTTGACTCATGGCCTTCCCTATGCCTTGATATTGCTTGGATTCGACCTTTCATTACCCCTTTGAAAAGCTATATAAGGAACTCTATGGTACATTGAAGGCATATGCGATAATTGAGAGCAAAGAAACTATAGTCCATTGTTGCTGGAACTTATGCTTGAGTCTGCATCCCTTTGTCCCTTGGACCTTTCAGAGCTGCTCCTCTGTCACTATTCATTTTGTCCTTTTCCCTCATTTGTCCTTCTTGCGATCCTGTTAGTTTCGGCCCTGCCTCTACCAAACGGTCCGTCTTCCTCCACGCCACGGTAGTTTGATCAATCTCCCGAACCCACCTGCAATCAATAGACAAGTATCATTCATTAGAATGGCATTTTAAACATTAAAATTAACCACCTGAAACAACTAATCCACAAGAAAACGACCAGGTACATCTCTCGATCCGGCAAGAGTTTTGATTAAGCCCTGGGTAGGAAAGTTCCAGATCGGCAGTCAGAAGACTTTGACATCGGACGCGAAGAGGCTTTCCTAGCCGCAACAGTGGAAAAGACAAGGGATAAAGTCACGTGAAACGCGGGCGGGAAAATCTCAATTGGAAGTCGGACGACTTTACACTTCGGAAGCTAAAGGACTTTGAGAGCCGCAATGGCGGAAAGAAAAAGAGCTAGAGACACCCGAAACGTGGGCAGGAAAAGGTTTTCGTTGGAAGTCGGAAGTAAATTAAAATGGGAGCTAAAAGACTCTCCTAGCCACAATGGCGGAAGAGAAACAACTACGGGTCCATGACGAAAATGAGTCAACACGCATCAGCAGGCGGATCGTTTTGGACTTCGGGTGCCAAATCGCTTTGGGAGCCGCAGCGGCGGGAGAGGAAATGGCTAAGGCTTCCGATTAAATAGAGAATTGACGCCCGATCGCTTTAGAAAACAATAAGTGTTCGAAAATCCCCCCCAAAAATTCAACGGTGGTCAAAAACCCATTTCACCTTCAAAATGATGACCAATCAGAGAACAATTAGCAACACTAAACTCAACTCTGTGACCCACTGCAAAATTCAAGCACAAACAAAATCCGGCAACAGGCTGCACATAAATCGTTAAAAATATCCAAACTTAAAACATGATCAGCAATCAAGGATAAAACGACCTAAAGCAATATTCCATCATGAAGAGGGGCCCAAAATTTAAGAGATTTGGGGAGAACGGTTGCAGCTGCAACAATTGGCGATTACCTGGTGAACCTAGATCTCTGGGTGATTAATATTTGAGTGACAGACTATTTAACAACAAATTCATCTATTGAATTCTTTCATCTCTCTGGATTTCTCGAACGCCGGAAGTGTGTACCCTCAATCATTGATAATAGTCCAATTTGGGAGAGTTGAAACCAAGATTTTCAAGTCCAGATGACTCTGTTGAGGCCAGAGGATGAGTTTCATTATTACCTTTGTCTTTAGGTAGCTTATAGCTTGGACCCCACAGGATTGTAGCATATGGTAAATAGAATTATTCATTTGTTCCTCATTCCCGTGCCACTTTAGCACTTTTGTGCTTCTGGACTTTTGTCCCTTTTATATATATGAGTCCTCCTGCATGCCTCTCTTACTGAATCTTAATTCAGGATCCTTTATCCCATAGTGTCCTTTTACGTGAGTGGTGTACTTCAAGTTTCAGCTCACGGACGAAGAGGATCTTTTGGCAATTTAATACTTATGATTCAGCACCTGCTTTGATTTATGATGCTTTCATAGGAGTTTTGACTCTTTATTTGCCTTTTGGCGTTCACCTCTTGGCATGGGATCATTTATATTTAATATACTGTTCACCTTGCTCCTTTCCATGGGTCCTCTGCTGTCGCTCCTTAGAAAATTTTAAGTGTGACGTGGATGGATCCTCAACATAGTACTCCAGACTCTTCGAATCTGGTTTATTTCATAGGGGTTAAGCAGGACTTCAATGCACACATAATTATTCGAGAAAATGACTAAACTGGAAGAAATTATTTTATACAAAACACACAGTCTGGGACCCAAAATGTTTATCATTCCCAAACATTTTAATGTTCTCTATGTAACCACAGATTCATTCCCTTTATTAGAATCAAGAAAACAAACTAAAACAAACTGTAAAACATGAATCAAAAGACAGCCAACCAGATTATTTATATACAAGATAGAAGAAATCAAACAAACTCAGGAAAAATATGGCTTGAGGACCAAACCATTTACTAGTAAGTTCTATTCCCATCCTTGCAGATCTTGCAACTTATAAGTAGAAAGGCCAAGCTTTGCCGCTATCTGATAAGGGCCTACCCATAACTATTGGAATTTAGTGTGCTTTCCTTTCTCATCATGGGGGTGATCCCATTTGAGGACTAAGTCTCCTACTTCGAAGTCTTTTGTTCTAGCTTTATGCTTGTCGAACCATCTCTTAACTAACTCCTGCTGTTGCTTAAATCGTTCTCTGGCTTTAGATCTAGCCTGCCTCTTCTGCTTTCGGGAGATTATATATTCTTATTTGCAAAACTTCATCATCCGACCCGCTAGACTCTTGAGCTAGTATGGAAGATGGTAGCATGATATTGGGAGGAAGGATGGCTTCTTTACCATAGACAAGGGTATATGGAGACACTCCAATCGAAGACTTGGGGGTAACTCTATCGGACCAAAGGGCATTTGGTAATTCTGAGTGCCAACTCCTCTAGTTTTCTACCATAGTCTTCTTTAAAATTCTAATCAGATTTTTGTTGGAGGATTCAACCAGGCCATTTCCTTGTGGATAGTAATTAGCAGAATAATGCAATTTTATCCCTTTATCATGAGCAAAAACAGTCAATTTAATTGATTAAAAGTACTTATCATTATCAAAAACTAACGAAACTGGAACTCCAAACCTGGTCATGATGTGGTCTCGTAGGAAGCTGATGACCTCGTCTTCATTTATCTTGCACAGCGGGATGGCTTCGACCCAGCGAGTGAAATAATCAGTAGCGGTCAGAATGTACTTGTGCTGCAAAGAGGAATTTGGTTTTATCTCTCCAACAATATCCAGTCCCCATTGCTTGAATGGCTCCGTGATCATCACAAGCTTTAGAGGTGCTGCTGCTTTAGGCTGTCTCCCACTACACCTTTGGCAAATATCACACTTCCTGACATGTGCATGTGCATCTCTAAAGAGCGTAGGCCAATAGTAACCCACCCTGAGGATTTTGTGGGCTGTGGTATCCCCTGAATAATGTCCTCCAGCAGGACCGTCATGCAATTCTGCCATCACTTTCTTCGCATCTTCCTTTTCTAAGCATCTGAGAAGAACCCCGTCATAATTATTTCTGAATAATACTCCTTCAACAAGTTGATATGCGACTGACTTAAGACGCAACGCTCTTCTTTGCTTGGAATTCCAATGTTCTGGTAACAACCCTGCCTGTAAGTAATGCACAAGGTCTCTATACCAAAACTTAGGGGCTCTAAACAAAGGACATACCTCCATTACATGTAATTCGGCTTCACCTTCCCAGGCGTGTTCTTCATTTTTCCCATTTTTAGTCATCTGTTTGTACAACCCTTGTCCTTTAACTATAGATGCTGGCTTGAATTCAAGGTCGTACTCTTGAAGAGCTGTTACCCAGTTGCCTCTTCTTTCTCCTAACTCCTTCTGTATAAGAAGAGACCTTACAGCTGGGTAGGGGACGATCACCTTGGTTCTATTTTTTAAAATATAAGGCCTAAATTGTTTTACTGTTTTGAATACAGCATAAGCTTATTTATCAATAGCTGGGTAGTTCAATTCGACCCCCTGTAGACCAGTACTCATAAAGGATATTGGGAATTCATCCCCCCCATCTCCCTTTTGGGTGAGCACCGCTGCTAGTGAATCATCGGATGCAAAGGTATACAAGATAAAATCTTTGTTGAAATTTGGGCTTTTCAGGGATGGTGCGTGTGCGACAACCATTTTGATTTTTTTGAATGTGCTCTTCTCAATTTCAGTCCACTTGAATAGTGCATTTTGCTTCACCATCTGCTGTAGTGGTTTGACAATCTGAGCAAAATCAGGCACAAATCTTCGCACGAAGTTTATCGTTCCCATAAATGATTGCATCCCCTTTTTATTATGGGGCAAGGGGATTTGTTCAATAGCCTTAATTATTTCTGGATCTATAGAGATTCCTTTCTTCGAAACTATGTGACCCAACAACTTGCCTTCCGTGACAGCGAACACACACTTCTTAGGACTGAGTGAGATGCCATATTTTCGACACCGTTCGAAAATTTGCCTTAAGTGAAACGCGTGCTCTCCTCTTCTCTTCGAGAATATTGTAATATCATCAAGGTATACTACAACACTTCGTCCAATCAATCCATGGAAAGCTATGTCCATAGCCCTCTGAAATGTTGCTCCAACATTTATCAGCCCAAAAGGCATTCTCCTGTAGGAAAAGGTTCCCCATTTGGTTCTGAATGTGGTCTTCAATCTGTCTTCTTCGGCTACTAATACTTGATTGTAGCCAGAGAAACCGTCTAATAACGAAAATAGTTCAGAACCTGAAACCATTTGTAGCAGTTGCTCCATGGGTGGAACAGGATAGTTATCTTTGTCTGATGCACGGTTTAGGTTCCTGAAATCCACGCAGAGTCTGATTTCTCCAGACTTTTTCCTTACTGGTACCAGATTTGATACCCACTCAGAGTGTCTGACTTTGAAAATGATTCTAGTGTCCAATTATATCTTCACTTCACTCTGAATCAAGGATTCTAATTTTGGATGCATTTTTCTTAACGGTTGCTGATATGGCTTGACGCCTGCTTTAATGGGGACGACATGCTTGATGATGCTGGTGTCATATGTTTTCAAATATTCATACATCCATGCAAAAACATCTTTATATTGTTTAAATAGACTGATGAATTTGTATCTTTCTGCTGGCGAACAACATTTGCCGACATTCACAAATTTGGGATTTGTCTCAGTCCCTAAATTTATCAGCTCGAACTGTAGAGATGAGCTGTGGGTCTTCACGTTGGCTGGTCTTCTGAACTTTTCATTTAAGTCGAACATTTTTTCTAACGTTCTGACACTTTTAGGAATGAAATTGTCATATTTCATCTCGGCCTGATGTTCCTCATCATCTACAATGGCTCCTTTAAATACCTCGTCATTTGTCAAGAATTCTATTATTTGTTGATCATCGTTGAACACTTGCAAGTTGGTGACCATATCTGGTACTGAGGGCCTGAAAAGCAGTTCGACAGAACATTGATTATTAGTGGGCACAAGCCTAGCGATTGATGTGGCCAACAGGTCAGCTACTGCGTTTTTTTGGAATTGAAATAATGTTGAATGCATCAAAACATTCAAGCAGGTCCCATACCTCATTTTGGTAAGATTTCAGGTGAGGGGAAACACAATGTATTTGATTCCAGATTTGTTTCACAATAATTTCAGAATCCCCGAAAACTTTTAGATTACTTACCTTTAATTCAATTGCTTTCTTGAGTCCCTGCACCAGTGCTTCGTACTCAGCTGTATTATTAGTACACTCAAACTCTAATCTACATGAAAGGAAATGTTTATTCTTCTGTGGGTCGATCAGGACACAGCCAGCCCCTGACCCTTCTAATGTTTTAGAGCCATCAAAAAAAAAAATCCAAAAATTACTAATTACTGAATGTGAATCTATTCCTACTGCTAAGTCTACTATTTTACAGTCAATCTCATCAGCCTGTGAGAAACGAAGGAGATCAGGCTGAGTGTCTGATGTGTTGCTGGCTTCTTCTGCTTGGTAATTTCCTGGTTCTAACTCAATAAAATAGTTTCCCAATACTGAATCCACTAGTTCATTCTTCTCATTCAGTTGAGTAACATTGTATCTCATGTGAGGCTCCCTTAAAATCTTAATCTGGTTCGGACTCCCTTTGTATGGTAACCACAGATACGACCAATCTGAGGAAAAATATCCATTTAATTTGGCCGACAAATCTCTGCTCAGGACAAGACCGTAAGCGTCTGGTATATCAGCCACCATGATGTTAATAACTTGGCATACTTTGTCATTGGATGCCAGACGAACTAGGACATCTTCCATCTCAGCAATTACCTTTACATCTGTCCTATCCAACTGAACAACCCTCCACGTGGATGGCTTAGGATTCCCATTTATATTTTTACAGATTGATATGGGCATGACATTAACTGACGCCCCTGAGTCTACCAGACAATTGTGCATGTTATGATTAAAAATTTCAAATGTGAGGAGGAAAGGTGGATGTTTGCTTTTAGACTTACCTCCAAGGCTGGTTTCTTCGATTTCTTCTTCTTCCTGAGGCTGATTGTTCGTGGGTAGCTTTTCATCCGATGCTTCAAGTGCTTTCAACAGTCTTTCCTTTTGCTGCAACACTTTACACATTTCAAATAGTGGAACATTTGCTTTTACCTTCTTTAAATCCTCCACGATGTCATAATCCATCGGCTGCTCAATGGGGTGAGGTTTATCAACATTCATCTTTCCTTCCTCTGGCCTAGCCCTCATATTATTTTGCTTTGGATCTTGGCTGGTAATAGTGAATTCTGGAATCTTATCAGCTGAGGATTTATTTTGAAATTTCTTTACATTTCTTTACAGCCTTTTAATCTTTGGTAAAATGAGACTGTTTTCTTTAATTGGACCTTGGCTCCTTGTTGCCACGCTGGTTTCCATGACGTCCTTGTACCCTTGATTATTTTCTTCTTCAACATCAAATAATGAAACAGAATCCCACAAAACCATAGTTTCCTCTTCCTACTCTTTCATTGAAGTAGTATTTTCTTTTCTTTCTTCAACTCCCTCCTCTGTTAATCTGGAATCCAAGAGCTGATTCATGACCAATGTCATCAAATTTATCCATTGAGGACAATTCTTTTCAGAGTGTGGCTGTTGGTGGAAAGTGCAGAAATTGTCCATGCCGACCTCTGTTAGATTCATAGATGCAGTATTGTGAGGAGGAGGTTGAGACTGATGGTTATCCTCTCTTTTCTTATAATATGGCTTATAAACCTTTTGTGCTTCCTTTTGTTTCTCCATATCAATGATTTTGTTGGAAAGCTTCTGCATCATTTTGGCCATATTTTCCAAATCTGGTGACTTTTCTTCCTTAGGCTTAGTAAACAATAAGGCTTTTCTTCTCGCACCTTTCTCTCCTGATTGTTCTGGATAATCTTCAATGCTTTCTCTTTCCGCTTCCACTACTTCTGCCTCTTCATAATTTTTCGTCAAAGTAGGCTTGGCCCTACCTTTGGAAAACATGGCCAAATCAGGGCCTAAAGCTGAAGTATAATATTTAATCAGAACTTTGTCTGAAGGTTTATCCGTTTCAGAATAATTCTTGAGATAGGCTGCAAACCTTTGTGTGAAACTGTGCACCTTTTCCTTTCTTTCTTTCTTCAAGGTGCATAGCCCTTTCATGAGGGCTACATGAGTTTTCTGAGTTGCATACTTACTTCTGAAAATTCTCTCCAAGGTATCCCAATCAGGGATAGAGTTAGCAGGAAACCCAAAGTACCATGATGCTGCAACTCCTTTAAGGATATGCGAGAACAGTCTGCAGACTACATCTTCATACTCCCCGGCCCTCAATCCTTCAATTTCCAAGTAAAAACTTTGTAGGTTATCATCTACTAATATTTTCTCATTTGGGTCGAACTTGGGCAACATCTTGTCAAAGGCTTGAGGTAGGTCGTGTAATGGAGGTGTCAGGTTTAACGGTGATCTGGCTCTCCAAGCAGGTGGTGGATTAGGTGGGTTAGGTGGTGGATTAACATTTACTCCTGCCATGAGTCTAGGTGGAGATTGAGGAGGTGAGCAAATAGGAGTGCGAGTAGGAGAACTGTGAGGGGTATTTGGGCCTTCTTGGTTCAAAGGTAGTACAACTTCCTATAAGGCTGTTTCTACAAGTTCTTCCCAGTCCCCAACCAACACTGAATCTTCCGCTACAGGACGGTCTTTCTTTTTATACTCTCTTCTGGGCAATTCCGGGATGATTGGAAATCCTCCAATCTTCTTTACATATGCCCTGGTGTGTCTTCTCATATCATTAACAATTTCGTTGTCAACATAATATAGATGTTCTATTTATTCCGGAATTGGATTACGAAACCCACTGCTTTCAGAACTGTTATCGGTGGAATAATCTCGGGAAAATGGGTTTCCTCGGCCAGCCATACACTGGCGGCCCTCCTTCTAGCGCCAAAACTGTTGAGGCCTGGAAATTCGCAGGCGACAATAGTAAGGGATTCTCCCCACTCAACGTTCCCAACTAGCCCGTGACTATTTGGTATGGGGAATCTGTCCGGTTTGCGGTCCGACTACCGTAGGTCAAAGTAAGGAAAACCAGGGTTTTACCGGTTGCGGCCCGGTCCACCGTGTATTTTGTATTTTTTGACTTAATGTATGATATGCAAGTGCCTAATTAACCATGCAGGGTGATAAGATGCAAGGAGCAGTCACAACGTGATGCGCAGGTTCTTACCTCTCATCTTAGCATTCACAAGCATCTAAATCACATACAACAGGAAATCTAAACTATCCCTAGGGAGAAGGATTATCATTTATTGGTGAGTAATGTATTTTGTACATGCATAATAAAAGTTACAGATAGCTGACACTTCTTTCAAGACACATGAACGATTGCAGATTTTTGAACAACCAGTTAGCCAATTGTTTTATGAACACCATTTATTACTCACAGTGGAAAACATCATAAAATATACTGAAAAGTAGTCAACAAGAACATAGGTTCAGGAAGTTAAACACTCTCACAGTTAATGAAACACCGCTGAAAACGAAATAGTTCCCCTTCAACATTGTTCATTTAATCACATTGATACATTCCACAGTCCGCTTCCTCCAGCAGGCAAAAGTTGCAGTTTCTGATTGTTAAACGAAATAGTTCCTCTTACAAGCAAATGGTTTACAAGTTTTTTTCAGGGAAAAATCCCTTGCCTAAGTTATACTTTCAAATATTTAAACTACAACTGCAGACCGCTTGGGCTGCCCCCCCCAAACGTCTGACCTTCCAGTTCCTCAACGCTTCATATTCCTCTATTTTTTTTTTCTGCGCATGCTCGTGATTGGCTGAGTGACTTCCAGACCTTTCAGAGCTGCTCCTCTGTCACTATTCATTTTGTCCTTTTCCCTCATTTTTCCTTCTTATGATCCTGTTAGTTTCAGCCCTGCCTCTATCAAACAGTCCGTCTTCCTCCACGCCACGGTAGTTTGACCGATCTCCCGAAACCACCTGCAATCAATAGACAAGTATCATTCATTAGAATGGAATTTTAAAAATTAAAATTAACCACCTGAAACAACTAATCCACAAGAAAATGGCCAAGTGCATCTCTCGATCTGGAAAGAGTTTTGATTAAGCCCTGGGCGGGAAAGTTCCAGATCGACAGTCAGAAGACTTTGACATCGGACGCGAAGAGGCTTTCCTAGCTGCAACGACGGAAAAGAAAAGGGCTAAAGTCACGCAAAACATGGGCAGGAAAAGCTCAATCGAAAGTCGGATGACTTTACACTTCGGAAGCTAAAGGACTTTGAGAGCCGCAACGATGGAAAGGAAAAGAGCTACGACGGAAAGGAAAAGAGCTAGAGACACCCGAAACGCGGGCGGGAAAAGGTTTTCATCGGAAGTTGGAAGACAATTAAAATGGGAGCTAAAAGACTCTCCTAGCCACAACAGCAGAAGAGAAACAACTACGGGTCCGCGACGAAAACGAGTCAACACACATCGGCAGGCGGATCGTTTTGGACTTCGGGTGCCAAACCGCTTTGGGAGCCGCAGCGGTGGGAGAGGAAATGGCTAAGGCTTCCGATTAAACAGAGAATTGACGCTCGATCGCTTTAGAAAACAATAAGTGTTCGGAAAGCCCCCAAAAAAATTCAACGGCAGTCAAAAGCCCATTTCACCTTCAAAACGGCGACTAATCAGAGAACAATTAGCAACACTAAACTCAACTCTGCGACCCGCTGCAAAATTCAAGCACAAACAAAATTCGGCAATAGGCTGCACATAAATCGTTAAAAATATCCAAACTTAAAACATGATCAACAATCAAGGATAAAACGACCTGAAGCAATATTCCATCATGAGGAGGGGCCCAAAATTTAAGAGATTTGGGGAGAATGGTTGCAGCTGCAACAACACCTTTCTTCCTGTATGCGAGTTTTGAACTCACAGTCGCGTATACACGTGGTTTTCTATGCCATTTCCGCGTATACACGCGGGTTTACTGCGAAAAGTCGTGTATGCCCTTAGTTTTTCCTTTTAGGGGAAGTTAAATGGTTGTTGAGTGAGTTGTGATGATTGCTGAGTCTCCTTTGATATTGCTAGAGTCTGTATACACCTCTGTTTCTGACCAGAGACATTTTTTTCAGGGTAAATTTCTTTTTTTTAAAGAATGTTCTTGTCATTGCATTTTGAATTTTTTTTGTTTTGGGATTAGTGCATTAGACTTCTTTTACCTTAGTGCTTTGCTTGAGTGTTGCTTGAGTGTGCTTGCAGAGTCTGGGGGTTGTAGAATCATTCTTTTGCTTTTTATATCTCATTTTATTTCAAAAAATCCAAAAATATTTGCTTATCATCATGCATTGCATTTTGCATTTTGCATAGTACTTGCACTAGATTTGCTTTGGAGTATTAGTCAGGATTTCATATAGGAAAGCTTGAATTTATCATTTGAATAAAATTGTGCATTTCACGTAGTAGCATACCCTGTTTTCATGGACATAATGCATTTGCATTGATTGTTAGGTGTGCATTTTACTTCATGTTGTGTCATAACACCATTAGTTGCACGACCAAATCCCTCTTTTGAGTAATAAACCCAATTAAAATCAATGCTTAATTAAAATGAACTACACTATTTTATTTGATAGGGTTCACCAAGAAGATTAGGTTTTAGGGTCTTGGAATAGTTCATTGTGAGTAAATTCTCCAAGACCACTAAACAACAACATGTATAGGTCTGTCTAGGTGAGTGTGTGAAATCCTTGGTATAACCAGTGTTTCTCAGGATCCTCCTCTCAAAAGGGAGTTAAGCACGAGGCAGTGTGAGCGGTTATTGATTGGGATGACCCCTAGTCATAACTGAGTAGCACCGAAGATATTTCTAGGATTGTATTCATATCTAGGGGCTCTTTCAAGAGTTTCAGGCTTTGCTACCCTGCCCATACGGTCAATCTTGCCTACGACTGTCCGCCTGAGCATTGATTATATTGAGGTGACCTTAGTGGCCTTACCTAGGATATCAAGGGGGTACTTTGCAGGGGTTATTCTGTAGGTGTCCCAGCCAGGTTGGGGTCGGATAGCATAGTCCCTTTATGTGTTGAAGCTGAGGGCCACAATAATTGGTTACGTACCTCCGCTTGTTGTGTATGGGAGTCTCAAGCCTCTCCTAGGCGAGACATACTTGCTTCATTCGGGAGCTCACTTATCCTACCATTGATTGCTTGTATTTGGCTTTATATTTTATTGGTGATTTCTCTGTGCACGATAGCTTGCCTAGGGTTTGCGTAGATAGAGAGTATTTTATATTTTTTGAGTCATTGTGGATTCAGGTGCGGCTCCTCACTGTTCTCGTCGTTTAGCAGGATTTCCGCCTTCTACATCTCCTCCTCCTTTGGGAGAGAGAAATAGACAGTCTAGGCGGACTACTTCACACATTGATTCACACACCATGGGAGATCATATAGAAGGTATTCTTGAACCACCTTCTCCCATTCATGTGGAAGATGGGGAGTTTACTCCTAACTATGATCCTTCACCCGACTTGACTGAGTTAAGTCTTGTGATTTCTGAGATAGGAACCTTTCATGATAGACCTACTTACTCTAGGGTTGATTCCCCATTGATGCATCACCATTATGGAATGTCGGAGGATGATGAGACTCATTTTGAACCCGTGAGCACTAGTTATGGTAGTTATGGTATGTCTGGTTTTACCACACATGATTTGGAATTTCATGTCGAGTCTGAGTTCAAGCCTAACACTATGCCTAGGGGCACTCTCATTCCTTACCATGTAGAGAGGTTTGGGAGCACTAGTCACATTGCACCTTCCATCCCGGTGGTGGAAGGCACATCACATATTCCTCCTAGGTCTAGGGTTAGTGATCCTATTAGGATACCAGATCCGAGATGAGTGACTATAGGGAATAGTACGTACTTAATTACATAGATCCCTTCATCCTCTATCCCTAGTTCTTCGAATGTCCACCCTCCACCTCATTCACGTGGTCCTTCAGGCCGAAACGTTGCTACAAGTTATGTTCGTACTGCAGTTACTAGACCGGTTGTGTCTCAGCCTCATGCACCGCTCGTTGTTTCAAGAGGTCATGTTCATAATTCTAGAGGTCATATTCCTACTTTCAGAATGTATATTCCTACTTCCGGAGCGTATGTTCCTACTTATGGAGTGTCTCATGGGATATCTCATGCGATGACATATGGACCCTATTATGGGACGCAGTATGGACAGGGTCTTCACCTTATGGGGGTGGGTATCAACAACCTACTTACTCTCCAAATTACGGCTTTGTAGCTCCAAATAGTCAAGGTCCACCACACTATAGTGCTTCCATGCCACCCTATACGGGTCAAATGGGAGGAGGGCACTATGGCCAAGGCCATGGTGGTAATTAGAACTATGTGAATCAGAACTATCAGGGAGCGTTCCATTGACCTCATCATCCTAGGCCCCCTTTCCTCGCAACGTTGAATCTTCCTGACTTGTCGAGATTGATGAACGATCCTATAGCTCATGACCTGGCTTGGCTGGCTGTCCCTACTAAGCTTCCCTCAGACATACCCAAGTTCAAGGGCAAACCGGGAGAGGATCCAAGCGAACATGTTACTACCTTTCACCTATGGTGCTCTTCAAATTCCTTACACCAAGACTCCATCCATTTAAGGCTATTTCAATGCACCCTTACTGGGCCTGCCATGAAATGGTATATAGAGCTACCTAGGGGGGCATTCGCTTTGTTCGATGACTTGGTGATGACTTTTCTTAACCACTTCTAGCTACCAGTGCATTATGACGTTGGTACTGAAATCTTATCGACATTTCGACAGGATAAAGCCACACATATCTCGGATCATATCCAAGAGTGGCGTAGACAGAAGAGGTTAATTAAAGCCTTTATACCGTCAGAATTCCTCCTCGAATGGTTCCTTAAGTTGTTATTTCCATATATAGTGAAGGATGTTTCTACATCCGTAGTGCAGAATGAGGAACAAGCAATTTTTAGGGCACAGGAATTGGACTTGATTTATGCTCAGTCCAATTTGTTATATGAGATCATTCCCAACGCTCTGCGTTCTAGTTTCGACCCCAAAGCTAAACTTGGACCACATGCCAATGGCATTGTTGGTTGTGCAAGTGCTAAACCTACAGATTCGGTTGCAAAACAAGTTAGTCAATTGTCAATCAACCAATCTGCTTTGGGACAAGCCATGGATTCATCTCAACCTTCCCAAATGGCAAGTGTACTTTCGGTGCAATTGTCGGACTAGAAGGGTAACCAGTAGCCCGGACGGAATAAAAAGAAGGGTAAGAATAATTGTAAGGGTGGGAATAGGAACGAGAATGCTAATAATAATGACAAGAACGCCCGTAATGCTGGGGGGGACAAGCAAGCTAAACATAAGGTTAAATTCCCTTACAAGTTGTGTAAGGACAATCACCTCACTTACTTGTGCCCTCGTATCGATGAATCCTCGAGATTCTTGGCACAGGGACCAGCTGTGCTAACAAACCCTTTACCTCAAAATATGAACTCGAGGACCCATGATCAGTCTGGTGGTGATCAAGATCCACCGAAGGGTAGTGGTTGTGGTTGCATTAACATGGTATGTGCTGCGAAAGTTGTGACCTGTGCGAAGGACTATGGTTTGTCACAACCCAGCCCAGGAAAGGAACCTGATCCACCAGGGTCTCCTTTGCATATTGAGAAACCTATGGATAAACCTGAAGCTACACCTCGCATTCCTAAGGGATTCCTTAAGCGTTCGGGGCACAATCCTAATTCCCGAGCCGCCTAGAGCTATTCAGTTGTTGAGGATTTGGGCCACACTCCTTGTGCAATGTCTACATTGGAAGTGCTTCAGAGTTGTCCTTCACAAATGAAGGCTTTGCTTTCTTCCCTTGGTGTGAATGATGATGATTCTTCCTTCGTGATTAAATTTGAAACCATAGGAGTTCATCCTTGCTTGCCTTACTATGTGTCTCTTTTGATTCATGTAGAATGTCTTAACATGACCGTCAAGCGCATTGTGACTGATGAAGGCATTGCTACTTCTATGATGTCTTTATCGTGTTGGAAGTGTTTAGGTTCCCCTGAGCTATCTAAATTAGTGACCATGTTAACTGCATTTGATGGGAGATCATTTAGGCTGCACGGCATCCTTCCTTCCCTTAAAGTTCATTTGGGAGGCAAGACCATTGAGATAGAGGTCGAGGTGGTTGATGCGTCCCTTGACTACAATATCTTGTTGGGTAGGAATTGGATGTACAGTATGCAAGCTGTAGATTCTTCCCTATTTCGGGTTGTATGCTTTCCATTTAACAGGAAGATAGTCACGATTGATCAAATGACATTCAAGAATCCGTCTGTTACCACATATTCGGTAGCTTTGATCCCAATCATTGAACACTCTTAGCTAGCAACTGGGAGTGTGGGTGTAGGCATGTATCCATCCCTCATGGGAAGCTTTAGTTGTCCTACACCGATCCTTATGATAGGGTCTAGTTCCAGTGAGGCTTTGACATCTATGAGATCGGTGTCTTTTCGCACGAGTCATATGGAAGATCCTTGGATTATTCCTACACCAAGTACTTTGAGTGAGCCCATCATGACGAACGTGCCATTTCCTACAACTATGATACCTTATCAAGATAATCTAGAGTGTGTTGCAGAGCCCAGTCCTTCCTCTTCGTGGATGGAGAAGGAGGACCCTTATGTGCTACCGGCATGGGTAGTGCAGTATTCTCACACGAACGACTGCCTTGATACTATTTTCCCTTCAGATGAAGCGATTATTGAGGCCATGTCAAGAGTTGAGCCACCATGGAAAGAACTCCATCATAGATCTTGCTTTCTTCTCGAGCTTGACTGCTTGGAGTGTGAGGAATTTAGGGCGGTTCTTAGTGAGAGATTTGGTAGTCCTATGGTTCCATTAAGCTCTCCTGGTCCGATGGTTGATGGAAACATGGAAAACATATCTTCCATGATTCCTATCAATATCTCTCGTGATCCTGGCAGGATAGAGAATGTCTATATTGGGGCAGAATGTTCCCATGCTGAGATTCAAGAATACACCGAGCTATTTAAATAATTTTGTGATATCTTTGCTTGGTATTACGACAAAATTCCAGGCATTGACCCTCGTATTGTTGAACATGAGATTAGGACTTGTCCCAACGCTAATCCTGTTCGACAACGCTTACATGCGGTGAATCCTAGGAAAGCACCCGCGATTAAGGCAGAGATAGAGAAACTGTTGAAAGCCGGTTTTATCTATCCCATTCCCTTGACGGAGTGGGTTTCAAACCCCGTTCCAGTAGATAAGATGTAGGGAGTGATCCGCATATGTACTGATTTCCATGATTTGAATTGTGCATGTCCTAAGGACAATTTCCCCACACCATTTATTGATTAGATTTTGGATGAGTGTGCGGGTAGCGAGGTTTTTTCCTTTATGGACGGATTTTCCGGATATAATCAGATACAAATTAAACCTGAGGACCAACATAAGACTGCATTTATTTGTCCTTGGGGAATGTTTGCATATTAGAAAATGCCTTTTAGCCTTAAGAACGCCAGAGCTACTTTTCAGTGGGCAATGACCTTGATCTTCCACGATCTCAAGTCAATTATCGAAGTCTTTTTGGATGACCTTGCTGCTCATTCTCGTATGAGAATGCGTCATTCCTATCACTTGAGATTGGTATTCAAAAGATGCCACCATTATTTGGTTAGGTTAAATCCTCATAAGTGCATATTTTGTGTGAAGTCAGGTCGCTTGTTAGGATTCATCATTTCTAAAGAGGGTATAAGAGTCAACCCTTTGAAGGTTGAGGTAATACTTCAGTTGTCTCCCCCGAAAAATATTCGTCATCTTCAATGTTTGCAAGGCATGGAAAACTTCTTACAGAGATTTGTTGTCAATTTTGCCAATTTGACTAGAGGCTTCATGTGTATTTTGAAGAAGGACACCACCTTTTGTTGGGATGAGCGAGCCCAGGAGTCCTTTGATGTGCTCAAGTGAGCCCTAGCATCGGCCGCAGTGATTATTCCCCAAGACTATAGCTGTGATTTTCTACTTTATGTGGCCGTTTCCATGGAGATGATTGGTATGGTTTTGGTTTAAGAGGATGAGGAGCTCCAAGAGCATGTCATATACTATCTAAGCCGAAACCTTATTGATGCATATATTCGTTATTCTCATGTTGAGAAGCTTGGTTTAGCTACCGTACATGCGGTTCAACAGTTGAGACATTATATTCTCCTTTGCCAGACCTTGGTTGTAGCCCATATCAATCCATTTCAATTTGTCCTCACTCGAAGGATGATTGGGGGAAAATATAATAAATGGATTTTCATCCTGCAAGAATTCGATCTCGAATTTGTTTTAACGAAATCAAAGAAGTCCTTAATTTTTGCAGAGCTTATATCGGATTTCCCAAGCGAGGCTGAGGAGTTGGTTTGTGAAGATACGTTTATCGATGAACACATCTTCTTAATCTCAAATTTAGACCCATGGTATGGGGATATCATTATATATTTACAAACATTGAAGGTCCCTACTCACCTCTCACGGGATGAACGATGACGATTACGTCACGTGTCTAAGAATTACCTCATAGTGGATAACACTTTGTACCGCCATAGGGTAGATTCCATTTTACAATGTTGTTTAACTCATGAAGAGGTTGAGGTAGTGCTGAATGATTGCCATGGAGGGGCGTGTGGTGGTCATTTATCTAGGTTTTCTATAGCCCAAAAAATCTTAAGAGCGAGTTATTTCTAGCCGTCAATCTTTAAGGATTGTGTAGATGCGGTCAAGAGGTGCCACCCTTGATAGGTTTTTGCATGTAATATGCAATCAAAACTTGCCCCGTTACATCCCATCATCACCGCCGGTCCCTTCACTAAGTGGGGGCTTGATTTTATGGATTGCAACCCAGCTTCAGCTAGGGGGCATCATCATATCATAGTGGCTATTGATTACTTCACGAAATGGGCTGAGGCTATGCCTACAGTTAAATTTGATGGTGAGACAACTGTGCACTTCGTATTCAACTAGATTATTACTCGGTTTGGAATTCCAAAAGAGCTTGTCACTGACCATGGCTCACACTTTCAGAATCGTATGATGGAAGAGTTGGCATCAAATTTAGGGTACAAACAAGAGCATTCCTCCTCTTACTACCCTCAAGCGAATGGACAGGTAGAAGCAGTGAATAAATCACTCAAATCCATTCTCCAATGAACCATCGCACAGAGCAAGAATAATTGACACATCATGTTATATCCTACTTTGTGGGCGTATAGAACCACCATTAAGACTGCCACATGTTTTTATCCATATCAACTCGTACATGGAGTGGATTCGATATTGCCGATTGAATGCGAGATCCCTTCTTTGAAGCTATCCGTAGAACTCTTACCAGACACTTCACCATTGGAGGAGCATTTGGTCCACCTTGAGCAACTTGAACGTTGAGATGCCTTGGTGGCTCTAGAAGTAAATAAACGTCGTGTAAAGGTCCAGTACGATAAGTCTGTCTGTCCAAGGAGGTTTAGTGAGGGAGACTTGGTCCTTTTGTGGGATCAACCGAAAGAATCCTTGGGGGCAGGAAAGTTTAACCCCATGTGGCGTGGTACTTACTTCATTAAACATGTGTTAGAGAAGGGCGCTTATGAGTTAGTGGATTATGAGGGAACGGCCTTGGCGGAGCCTAGAAATGGGTTCTATCTCAAGAAGTACTATGCATGATTTTTAGCCAAGGCTGGTTATTGTATATTATTGTACAGTTTTGCATAGTTAGGTCTTTTTCTTATCGTGATCGGGTTTGTGATTAGTTTCTGTTTCTTTTTGTGGGAATATATTAAACCCACTCACAACTTGGGATAAAATAATTAATCATTATTTGATTAATTATTCACCCACTAGCTTAATTAGGTGGCACCTTAAAGTCAATGCATGCCATCTATATCCTAGGAATGAGTTATTTTTGATTCTAGGTTCATCTAGAATTAGTATGCAGGACCTTATAGCAGATTCTGCTTTTCTATGGATAAGATAAAAGCTAGTCAACTAGGAAACTGGGAGCTTTTGTTTCCAACCCATCCTCCATTAGTTTTTCTCCATTTTCTAGGATTTTCATGTTATTTCCATCTCCTTGAAAACTCACTCATGCCTTTTCCAACTCGTGAGGTCCTTGATAGATTTAGCAAGTGCTTTATCCACCTATGGTGGTTTGCTATATTTGGGTAAGTCAGCCTTTTTGAGCTTTATGAGTTGTTTCCATACAATTCGAATTTCCCATGAGGGAAGATATATTTATGTACTCTATTATTCATAATTATTCAATGGAAGGATACACACCAATATTCATCTCTTCATTCATGTGATTCAGTCTCTTTTCTTCTCTCTATTTTTCCTGTGTATGCTTGTGAGAATTCTTAGTAGCAAGATCTATTTCCTGTGCTTCTTCTTAGCATCATTGCACATAGCATTGATATATTATTTATACATGGTATCAGAGCTACAATTTTGATCTATTATTTCTATAGAGTTGAGGAGTGCTTCCAGTCTCCTATCCCTCTCTGAAGAAGAGCTTCAAGATTTTCTCCTAGTTTGTTTTGCAGGTTGCAGAGATCTTATTCTTGAGCACATCAATTCAGAAATATGGATTCTTCATCAGCTATAATTCTTACTTCCTTCAACTACGACGAATGGAGAGCAAAAATATCCATTCTATTGCGCAGTAGAGGATTATATAGAGTTACACTAGCTTTGGAGAATGAGCCCAATGCTGTGATTGAGAAAGCTAAGTGGCATAATAGGTTGGATGAAGCCTATGGATTGCTTTGCCTCTCTATTTCTCCTGATCTACTCTTTCATATAGATGGTTTGACCACTCCAAACCAAGTATGGACTCAAATGGAGTCTCTCTTTGGAGTTCAAGATGAGCTAAGAGCGCATCAATTGGAGATTGAGTTATTCTCACTAAGTCCAAGCAATTTTGAATCCCTTGAGGGTTTCTTCACCAAGTTCAAGTCACTTGTTCTAATGATATAGCAATGTGGGATTGAGAAAGCAGATGATCAATTAATCCTTTCAATTCTTTCAAAATTGGGTCCTGATTACTCAGTTTTTGTGTCTACTTTTCATGCTACTAGGCTTGCTGTTCCTAAGTGGAAAATGCCTTCTTTAAATTCTTTTCTTGATTCACTGACAAAGGAGCAAGATAAATTGATCCATATGGGTGTACTTAATTATTCAAAGGGAAAGGATCATGCTCTCTTGGTTCAAGGAAGCAAGAAATTCAAATCAAAAGAGAAGCAAATTGTGAAGAAGCCAATGTCAGAAAGTGAAGATGAAGATTCATATGAAGATTTAATGAAGAAAGCTAAGAAGAAAGGGAGCACATCCAAGTGTTCTTATTGCAGCAAGGGTTTTCATTCAGAGAAGAAGTGTTTCAAGAAGAATATGGACATCATGTATCAACTTCTTGAGAAGCACAAGATCGAAGTTCCAGATGAACTAGAGAATCCTGCTGATTCCTCAGAACAATGTCATACTGCGCAGTTCCAAGGTGATATAAATTATGCTTTGAGTGCCAAAGTGCTCTACTTTTTTCATGTCTCTGATATATATTTATCCTCTGATATATCAGAATCATAAATATCAGAACCTTTCTTTGATGATCCTTCTCTCAGTCTACTAGATTCATCTCCCCAAAATTGTGATTTTTCACTAGATATTGACTTACCTTTGAGCAGCTCTTCCTCACAAGCTTGTATATATGATTTAGAAGATTTTTTGCAGGCTGATATGCATGTCATGACACATATAATACCACCATCCATACCATCTACCATACCTATGAATAATCCAAATACTATACAAATCCCAAGATCACCTGTTGATTCCTCATTGGTCTCTTATGCAGTGATATTTATCTTGCATGGTTTGAAGTCTTTCCTATCCTTCTTTGGCTGGTTATCCATGTCCTTAGTCATATTTGGAATTATATTAAACATGTTTGGATATATTATAAACACTTATGGTTCAGATCTTATGCCCATCCATCATTCATATTTTTACACCTATTAGTTTTCCCCAGTTGTTCATAATTTTCCTAGTCTAGCCCTATGTCCTCATGGAGCCACTGAAGCATTTGTCTTTGCTGTTCCATATGATAATGTTTCTGATATATCAGTGTTTTATAAGCCTCATATAATATCTATACAGGTGCTACAGAAGATTGGAAGATGTACATGTGATTCACATCACAATTTTGCAGCTATTCAGGGAATTGGGTGTGAAATAAATTGCCTTATTGTTTGTACTCTTTGGGAAGGAGTATGCACATATCTCTTTTCCATTTCAGGTTATGTTTGCATATCAGAGTTTGAAAGCAGCAAGAAGCATTCAGATAATGCTCCTACTTCATCAGATGATGAGATACAAGGAGTCTCTCCTCTTCCTTCTTGCAGGTTCTACACTCCAGCACATGATCATGGAGCTCATGATTTCTTCAACAAGTCTTCCATCCAGAAGAAGTTCACTCAGCTGATTCAAGTGAAGATAAGGATATGTTGAAGACATACATATTTCAAATTTTGTGCCTTGTCCTATCTTGAGGGAGGATTTTCCCCATGTGGTTTTGCCTCTTTCCTCACTTTTCTGGACATAATAATTGTAAAAGGGTGACCATAGCCTTGTTGTTGGGCCCTATATGCATCCATATGCATCCATATTTTTTTGTCATACCATCATAGAGTTAGAATTATAGGGGGGTGTGGGAATATATTAAACCCACTCACAACTTAGGATAAAATAATTAATCATTATTTGATTAATTATTCACCCACTAGCTTAATT
>LPNX010806837.1:59835-78238 GCA_001517045.1 Pseudotsuga menziesii
CTTTTGGCAGATGTCAATGGAATCTTCCACCTATATAGGATTTGTGGATGGTGCGAGCCGTCACACTCAACACTCAGCCAGTGCTGCTTGGGTGATTTATAATCCTATGGGTTAGGTACTATCTTCAAGAGGTGTATGTTTGCGCCATCTTCGAACAATGTTGTTGAATATAGTGCCATTATTGAGCTTCTACGGGATGCCATTTCACATGGCATTCTCTCTCTTGAGGTACATCTTGATTCAGAGTTAGTAGTGTCACAACTTAATGGTTTGTACTAGGTTAGAGATCTGACGTTATTAAGAAGATTATTACATGTGAGATTATTAGAACGGAAATTTGACAATATAACATACATACATATTCTAAGAATTAATAATCAAGTTGCCGACTCATATGCTAACTACGTGTTAGATTGGCATTTGTTTCATGCACAATAAATTCATCACAAACACAAATTTTTACACATGTAAATAAATAAACCAATCACCATAAATTTTTTATATATAACATCCAAAATGTGGCAATACATAGTGTCATGATAAAAAAATGTGGCTCTCGAGCCACCAAGATATAATACATGGTAGTACAAAATATATAACTCCCAGGTATCTAAGCCTGTGGAGGAGGAGGGGGGTTGTGATCATGGAAGGTCACTATGGATCTAGATAGCCATCGGAATAATCGCACCCATGCTTGTGGTACACCCACCACCTGGCGCTGCATAGCCTCGGGCAAGTCCTCGACTTGCGCCATGGGAACCCTGTGTGTCAGCCTCACAAAATTGGTATGAATGCTCTGGAGCGTCCGCTCTGCATCCACACCCGTGATATCATCTCCTCTTCCCCTCCGTCTGTGATGAGGGAAGCCTTCAGGCCACCGTGGTCCCACATCTGCATACAAATGGTAGATGTCACTATGTTTTGTCACACAAAAATATGTCTTTTGATTCCCTATAATCAGAAAACACAAAAAAATTAAATAACTCAAAAATTTAAAGAGAGGGTCGAGATTCGTTACCTATATCACCATATTCCGATCCTAGTGGTAGCGGCATGTCCAGGTCCCCCCGAAAATCTATCCCCACATAGGGGTAGTCATCGATGGCAACTACTTGTCGTCGCCACCATGGAAAGAAATTAGCTGGGTGGGGGTTGGCCACCCTACCTCCTCCTAGTTTGCGCATCGCATCTACCCAACGTCATTGGGCCGGATATCAAACCCCGTGAAGAGGACTGTCAACTCTGGGGCTCAATCCTGGAACACACTCGAAGAAAATCATGCTCAATATGTTGCTGAACCTGAAGTTCCACACTCTGCCCACCTTACACTCACTGAGCTGATGTTTCATGTTGCTCAGTAGTGTAGTGCTCCAGTCATAGACCGTGGGTCTCATGCACTCCACTGCATAGAACATCAGAGGCCGCGAGGCCTGGTGGAGTGAAGCCAAGCTTGCTATCCTGAGCAATGTCAATAGGATGGCCTTTAGGCCCAACACCTGTATAGAGTTGGTTGGGACTTGACTCCCCACCTTCTCTGTGTCTGGATAGTAGTACACCGCAATGTACTCATCGATAGTCAGGCCACCTCCAGGCCCACCACAAGAACAAAGGTTCACTACTTCCCCCCGTCGGGAAAGTCCAGTAATAAAGTATATGTCCTCCACCTCTATAGTGAGGGACATCCCATCTATCTGGAAGGACTCAGAGTTTGGATCCCAGCAATCCACCAGCATCTGCAGTAGTCTTGGTTTGGTCCTCAAGCCACCAAGACACCAAAACTTATGGAGTCCACATACATGTAGATCTTGTTGAGCCATTAGATCGGCCCTTACTACCTCCTCTACCTCACCATGTTCATGCTCTCTCCATTCTAGGACCATCCTGCAAAAAAAATTGCAAGTTTTCCCATTAGATTACTTAAAAAATGTCATGCGTGGCTGCATACGCGATTGTGAGGGCATTTTCTGCGTATATCTAGCTCTATACATGGAAAAACCCTTGATTTCCACGTGGGCCGCAGTGCCTTTTTTAGAATGGCCTAGAAACCTCAAATGACCATGGAATTTCATAAAAATTGCATCAAAATGGAAGAGAAGAGCATGGGTAAGTACCTGGAAGAAATGATAGTGGATCCCGTCGGCTGGATCTCTTGGAATTCGCTGTTGAAAATCTGAGCTCAATTGGGTAAAAATTTCAAATGTTTTATAATATTTTGAATTGTTTACTATTTATAGAAATTTTTCAAATTTTTGAAATTTTTTACCCCCTTGCCTATAGTTTCGACAATTTCTAATCATTTTGGACCATTTTTGACCTAATTCATGATGTAGGAGACCTTTTTGAGTGCCATTTCAGCTGTTGGATTGACCCGTTTGTGCCAATCTCAGGTATCATGTCTAAACTGGCATATAGGTTAGGTTTCATCACCATTTGCATTTTGCATGACCTTATGACCGTTTCATCATAGCCTTAGGTACGAAACCACTCTATTATGTCACAGAACCTTCTTGCTGTTTTAGAAGTGGCATGGTATGAGTGGTAGAGCTTGACCTTACATGGGTACCCTAGTTAGTGCCTTATTTGCATTTGGTTCCCATGCTGACATTTTGTCTTTTAGGGTGTGGGAGTTTGTTGTGTAGTACTGCCATGACATTTCGCAAGAGCCTCATACTCCTCTTGATCTTTTGCTGGCCTATTTCCCTCAGGACTCCCTTATGTCAAGTTGTAATTGCATTAGCATGAGATTTTCCTGCCTTATTGAGCTTTATTCCGGCTTCCCTGACATTGCACTTCAGCCATATAGCCCGAGCTTGTCTCATCTCTAGCCATGCAGAGCCATTTTATATATCCTTTGTAGCTTGATTCCCCTTTTACCGGGAGGGGATTTCCCCCCGAGTGTTGATATCCTACACATGTGTCCTTGCATTGAGCATAGGTATGTTCCACTACTTAGAACTAGTTTGTTTGCCCTTATGACACTCGTCTCCTCCTAGTCTGTAACTATAAAGCAGTTTTATTCTTTTTCAGGCTTTTTAAATATTTGAAAAAGACAAAAAAAAACCAAAAAACCAAAAATCCGGACAAGGAAAGATGTTATATTTGGTAGTTGAGTCGTGTCGCCTTTGAACAGAGCACTATATATCACATCCATTGGTTGGGCTTATAGTTTGACTTTAGGAGCTGTACTCATTTATCTGAGTTTATCTCCATCGACTGGTTAAGCTTCCAGTCCCCATGGAGCCTCTATTGATGCCTCTTGTGTCGCAGAGATGTCCTAGTTTGTATATTGAGTCTATGCTACCTTTACTCAGTCACCATTTGCCGTTATGCTATTGTTTGAAGGAAGTTGAAACCTGAGTCGACCATTCCTCAGTTATCTTGACTTTGCATGTCGGCCATTCCCGGTACAGTTACTGGTTCGTGCACCTTATGATCAAGTCCTTCCACATTATACAACTTTGCTGAGTACCTTGTGTTGGATGATGGGGGATGCCTTAATGCCCTCCTTTCAGCGGATTTCATCCCATCGACTTCAAATCATTTATTCTGGGATTGGAATCTAGAGTCATTTTGAGTGCCTTAGGACTTGCAGTCATCAGTGGCAGGTTCTCTCACCATCGAAAGTCTTTGGGAATACACCAATGTCCCCTAATCGATGGATCCTCTCAAGTGTTCGAACTCAACACATTTATTCACACTTGTTAGGTTGCACTCTAGTACCTTGATTCCCATTTTCATTATCGGTGGGTGATCTCGTGTCTGTTAATGGTATACATCAATGACCGATAATCAGACGATGGACTACTATGTTCGACCTCGACACCTCTATTCACATAGTAGGACATGTACTCATAGCGGTTTGTGTAGAAGACCTTCCAGATTGGTGGCATCTCTTATATGCTACCTCCTTGATCGTGCCAGTGATCATGATATTTCAGCTCTCGTGACTTAATTCCAGTATATGTCGACATTTCCAGCTAATATGGAGATCTTGATCCATTGTATATCTTCAGCCATTATGGAGATCTTGATCCTTTGTATATCTTCATCATGGAGATTCTGATCTATGTATATTGTACGTGGCGATGACCACTTATGTGATATCTTGTATCATGCCTATTCATGGCTATTGTACTCTTATGTATCCGGGACTGCTATATGTATTTGTAGTTATGTGTAGAGTTATATCATTGTACTATGCTGATTGGGTGGCTGGTCTTCCATTTGGGATTCTTCATCACTCCACTTCTGGGATGGACTTATAATGTATTTCAGCCATCGTATGACCCCTCTGACCTAACACATTAGGGGGCATCTGTTATAGCTGATTTTACCACTCCAGGTGAATCACACTTGTATGGCCTTCCCCTATCCCTTTACAGACTCCTTGGACCCCTTGGACCATTTTTTGTCCTTTGATGTTTGCTTGACCATCCCTAAAAACATGTAAAAAATGATACACATGACTTTTAAACCCTTAATCACGTATATACGCGGGTTTGACCCCTAAAACCGTGTACATCGGGATGTGTGTATAATCCAAATACTTTTGGAGTTTTCCTTGACATGGATCCGACTCACTTGACTCCTGGCCTTCCCTATGCCTTGAGATTGCTCGGATTCGACCTATCATTACCTGTTTGAAAATATATATAAGGAACTCTATGGTACATTGAAGGCATATGAGAGAATTGAGAGCAAAGAAACTATAGTCCATTGTTGCCGAAACTTATGCTCGAGTCTGCATCCCTTTGTCCCTTGGAGAACTTTTGTGTTCTTCCCAAGCTTGCCTTTTGCTTATGAGCTTACTATCGAGAGATGGAGGATTGAGGTGGTGGAGGCCAAAGTGGGGGATTTAGTTTCTTCGATTCGCAGACGTGCCGACAGAGGTTGTATCCATTGTAATATCTGATTTTATATTAATAGAAATATATTTTCCTGTCCAATAATGTATGTCTGAATGAATATTTTATCCATGGGATGATTTCAAATGCTTATCCATTGTTGATTATATATGCTAGAATAGATCTAACACCAATATATATAGTATGCTTGTATTGTTTACTTGTTGTTGAGGAAGTAATCTATCAATTCAATCTGAAGTTGGAAATCTCAACATGGATCTACTTCAACTGTCTGGAATAAGGTACGAGGTATGATCCTTTAGTGTTAGATATTTAATTTCTATTGCATATTGGAAAGGATTGATTTCTGGAGTCAAGCTGTCTGTTGTGGTACCCCAAGCCATAGGAATTTCTTTCCGTAACAATACCCTTTGGGTTGACACACACACTAGCTTCTTTTGAGTGTTATAAGAAACAATATGGGCATCTATGGTTGTTTTCTTATGCCTTCATTATTCATTGTAGGACATGGGAGTTTCAACTGAGTAAGTTGATTGGACATGTGACATTGATGTGAGACATAATTCTGGTGTGTAGGTTGCACATGAGGAACTTCATATTTTATTGGAAAGACTCATAGAGCTTCGAATCAACATTGGGAGTGATGAAATTCAAATTTGGTGGTGGGACACTATCATCCTTCATAGTGATGGATTATTTCAGGTGAAATTAATGATGAGGGGTCAACAAAGACAATAGGATCCTAGTATTACTTGGTTTAGTAGTTTGGTAGCTGGCATAACACGTAGATCCAACCATCACTTTCAGGAGATTTTCCATGTGGAGCAGTGGATTAATTTCCTAGGTGGGAGACCTTATCAAGGAGGGATACAGTGTTTTCCTACTGGGTGGCTTGGGAGACTACACGAGGCTCTTTGTTTGGATATTATTCAATGTAGAGGTGGATGTAGTAGGCACTCTGGATTTCTCAGGCTCATTTGGGATCTTAGGATCTTTGTTGGACTCAGTTGTTTCAACTGGGCTGTTGATAAGATAGTTGGGAATATGGATCTATCTCTTGAGGGGATTATTAGAGTTTGTGAGCAGCCTAAAATCATGACCAATGATCATGACAAATTTCCTTTTCCTGTATTCACAAAATATTATGGAAGTAATATGGTATCCTTCACTTGGATGCCTATGCATGCCATTCTCTATGGTGGTAGACTCAATTTTTATATATTTTTTAGTTTGGAGATCTAAGAGAGGATGATGTAATCATAGTATGTCAGTAGTATGATTATGATCAGAGCAATGTAGCAACAACAAGGTGGCCCCTTTTTGAGATTAGCTAGGGATATTGGAGTTACAATGTTAGGTAGATTTCCAGTAGTCATCCCAAAGGTAAGAGTCAATCTTGGCCTTAACAAGATGAGATTCTTAGTGGACCAGTTTAGTGGGGATTTGATAATTGAGTGTTTGTAGTATAGAGTTACACTTATTATTGGCATTCATTAGAAGGATTCATATGTCAGTACCTTGCAGAGCCTTACATTGAGAAAATTATCTTTCACCTCCTTTCGATCGGGTTGGAACCATAGTATTTTCAGCCTTAGGTGGTTCAATTGTGGGATATAGAGTTGATGACTTGATTAATTTGGAATCGTGGCTTTATAAATAGTCTTCACTAAGGGAGGAAGAAAAAAAATACTGTGCATAAGTTGGGGAAGGAGCACATAAACCACTACACCTGCATTTAAATTGCTTAAGGACAAGAAATCTTGGATGAGGAGGATTGTCATGTCCCCAAAATTTTACTATGAAAAGTTTATGAGAAGATATTAAGGTGGCGATGAGGTCCATAAATTTGTAATGTATGAGGTCCAATATTTATGAAAAATGTGTCAGGAGAAAAATTGGACAAAGAGGGCACATTAGAGAAGGGATTTTGGAAGAGAGAAGGTCTGCACACAGAGGTAATATCATAATCGAGGCATCCTGAGAGTGTAAATCACCATTGACTAAAAATATCCAAGAGGGGCACATTAGGGGAGGAAGGAGTCCAATTGGGTGTAACTCCCACAAAATGAGGAAGAACCTCTTCAAATCAAGGGTAATAATGAGATTCCACTAGCTAAACAATAGCAAATGAGGAAGTGTAACTCCCTAAATAGGGTTCATGAGGAGGTGGGTGGGAACAAATGATTTGTAGCCCCCACTAAACAAGGAGATATTTCCCAATTCAAATTCTAAGGAAGATAAAATTATCCATGAGTCCAAAAATAACATTAGAAATGAATTTAAGGTGTCCCAAAGAATCATTCTTTAATAAAAATATTTTTTATTAATATTTTATTAATAATTTCAAGAGAGAACTATAGGAGGGAAAAGGTGAATGAAGAATTATAAAATAAGGATGAGGGCACATATTGCAGAACTTTTGGCTATTGTTATTTCTGAATTAGATAGCTCTTGTGGATTTCAAGCTTGAGATATGCGCCCCTTGCATTTGTGACTAGTTTCGGGGGTGCAAGATTCCACCCTAACTAGTGTGAGAGGAGAGACCATCCATATCTCTTCATTTGGGATTCATTGCAAGTATTGGGAGGGATCATTCATATTTATATATTGAGCTTCATGATTAGGTTAAGTGCGAGTTTCATTGTATATCTAAATATTGATTAGTTTTTCTAGTGTTTTTATTACATTGGTTTTCTAATGTATAAGTGTGGAGAGGGTGCACTTGCTCTCATATAATGTTGCTACTATTTTTTTTAGAGTTGGAGGGTGAATATGTGGAAGAGAGAACACCATTTGGGAGCTGGAAATAAAAATTTTCAACTCTCTTTTTCAGATTCAGTGAGTTTGGTCTCTTGTTGTGTGGTTGGCGTAGCTCTTCCATGAGAACTAGTGTTGGTGGGCTGAAATGGTAGTTATGGTATTGATAATTATGATAATTTATAATTTCAATACCTATTTCATTGTGTATAGTGAGTAATTTATAGTGGTAAACAATTTTTATTTCACTCAAAAAGGTTTTCGGATGACCAAGATACACTATTTTTACCGCATCTGCTCTATTCAGTATCTTCATCTAGAAAAGGGGCAAACCTATGCAATTATACCTTTGTATTTCATGAGTTTCGAGCTGCTGTAAGAAAACATATCATTATGATAGGTGTTATTACTATTCCCTTCAGTTCATAATAAATATTTACAGTGTTTTCTTCCATATTGTTCTCAATATTCAAGTTTATGGTAAATCTATGTGCAAATATGTTGTTATGGCTATCCAATATTAATGCAATGTGAATTAAACTTTCGTTATAGCTCCCTGAAGGATGTTAGTGAATGAATTGGGTTGATTTTGGAGTTTTTGGACTGATTTGGATCTGTTTGGGAAGGATTTGGATTGTTTTGGACCAAGTTAGAGGTGTTTGGGAAAGGTTGGAAATCTAGACAATTTTTGTATTGAAATTCGAGCTAGTCTTCCTAGATTTGAACTGATGGTCATGGGGCCTATTTTCACTATATATATATATAATTTCTGATAAATTAATCCAATACTCTTCCTTGAATTGGGTGATATGTTTGGTACTTCCAATGCTTCCAAATTGACGCTAAAGAGGTTGTATACAAACTATTTGAAGAAATTCATGAACCATAATTAATAACTAGCAACCTAAAATTTACATCAGATCTAACTTGGGAATATTAAAATGTTTCAAAGTATATCCTATGTGCTACACATCATTATTTGACAACATTTTATTAATCAAATTAGAAATTGGAACATCTCATAAGCCTTCATAAGTCGTTATTTGGGATTAAGTTGAAAATAAACATAATTACTATAGGAAATTTGGAGTTAATATTACTAGTTTTTAATTGGGGATATTATAGTCAAGACACTCTACAATGATTCCCCATTAGGTTGAGAATAAATATCTTTGAAATGTGATACACCTGCAGTACTAATATGTTCAAATTTCACATTTTATACCCTAATGATCAATAATACTAACAATAACATTTTGATCTTTTCGAGATGAGTTTTCCTTGTTGAAGAAATCCTTATTTCGATCCCCTTATCTTAACCAAATTGTCATACTTTTGTTACACCAACAAGCCTCTTCCCAGGTCAGAAGATTGCTCCTTTTTCGTTCCCACTGGTTTAATTCTTCAAAGCTTTCAGGAGAAGGGGAAGTAAAACTCACCCATTGATATAAAGTTGATAACACCCCTTGAATATTAAATAGATCCTTTGTGGCATTTCCCAAATTATCCCAACACTATTTCTTTGAAATATCCTTCATTTTTATGAGATTTCTCTGGTAATTATTAGAAATATTACTCCTAATTAGTAAGTCCCAAACTGCCTTATTATTATTTTGGGATGTATTCATTATCCTAAGTAGCATATGATTAGTTAGGTAGGCCATTAAAGGTGGGTTTCATATATATATATATATCTATATATAATGTGTGAATACAAGTTGATATGTCTCTTTCCTTTTTCCACCATCCTCTTGTCTTTATGGTTAGTCCTTATTTTCTTGCTCTCCTTATTTCCTTCAATTGGTATTAGAGCGCAAATGATTTGAATGACCCAGTGATTCAATTGTTTTATATTTGTAGCATTGTTAAGTTGGTTCAAATTGGTGTTGGATGAAAACACACAATATTGATGCAAACAAACTAAAAAGGGGTCCTTTAGCTATATTGCACCATTGAAGATAAGAGTTTTTATTTATTAAATAAGAGTACACTTGCGGCTCAAGAAAAATATGAAAGGTAACAATGATGATTTCATGAGACAGTGGTCTCAAACAAGGTGTTGGAGCAGGGCCCGCAGCTACAAGAAAAGCTGCTATATCGGGACAAGAAATTCAAAAGAAATAGTACAGGAAGCAGCCGAGAAGAGAGAGCTCAACCACTGCACTTAAGGCAAAGGCGAAGATAGGAGGGCTGAGCTACCCTCATAAAGGAAAAGGAGCAATGGGCCAAGGTATTGAAGACAAAGGACAGAAGGGGAGCGACCGAGGAAGCGGCGCCCATACCCACGATCAGCATCGGGAAGCGTGGAAGACTGCAGAGAGCTGCAGTATCACCAGTAAATGGCAGTTCAAAGTACAGATGCGCCGACTGTCACAGTTAGGGTTTTTGGGTTACTGTTGGGATAGGCCCACAGTTTTGTATCAGGGTGAGACCTTCAGGCCACCTATTTAATAATGTATTTTGTATTATGAAGGGTTAGACAGTTGGTCAGTCGGGTAGTAGATAGACCATTAGCCAGTTGTTTAATCATCTGTATTGTAAGATATTGAGAAAGAGCCGAGCTCTGGTTATGTTATTCAGTCTGTATTATCTTACTGTAACCAGTAGCCGACTCCTCGAGTATGAATGTAACAATCTGTAGGGATTGAGAGAGAGAGAGAGAGGATATATTGTAAGAAGAAAGCAAAATAGAAGAGAAGATATCTAAGAGAGAAGGGCTCCAGCTGAGAACGCGGATTTTCCCAGAAGATCTTGAGCTGCATAATAGGTTGCATTGGAACGAGAGGATATATTGTAAGAAGAAAGCATAATAGAAGAGAAGAGATCTAAGAGAGAAGGGCTCCAGCTGAGAACGTGGAGTTTCCCAGAATGTCTCGAGCTGCATAATAGGTTGCAGTGGAATTGTGTTTACTCTCTCAAGATATAATATAAAAACTAGTTCCTGTGGACGTAGATTCCTCCTTGGAAGTGAACCACGTAAAATCAGTGTGTTGTGTGACTATTTCATGTGATTGTGTTTACGTATTTGCTATCTGTTACCTGTTACATGAGCTTAGATAAGAGTTAATGAATGTGTGTATGCTATCCTTTAGTTTACAATAATGTAGAGGATTAAATATGAGTTGGATGTGTTAAGTATTCTACATATAAGTATCAGTGTTTGATTCAGACCGTAACAGTCTCAGTGTCAAGTGATTCCTGCATATTCAGTTCCGCAAGTTGAGCGCAATAGATGATTGGGAATATTAGACTGTAGAAGCTAAGTGAAGTTGTTTAACACCCTTGTGAATGTTAGCTGAGCTAGTAGAAGAGAAATAAAGGAAAGTCATTGGACCGTGAGAGTTGGAGAGTCCTATTAAGTCTTACCATAGAAGCTATCGCAGCGCAGAAAGGCGATATTGCACTGCCGGAGGAGCCGCGGTGTGGGATATCACAGGTGAAGAGTCAGTAGAAGAGACAGTTTGCACATCGTCGAAGAAGCCGCGATGCGATAAGAGTCCATATCATAGTAGAGTCTGCGTGGAAGAGAGATACAACATTATAAAGAGACTCAACTGGTTAACCAGAGTCAAGAGGAACCTAGGATGCTACAGAACCTGGTTGAGGACACATGAGTCTTCAGCCATCCCATCTAGGATCACTTCAGGTGAGACTTCAGGCTGTTCTATGGTCTATCGCCGAAAGGGCCAGTGAGATAGGGGTTTTGTTGGTACATTACAGTAAACCCGGGTCTGCCCAGAGATAAACCAACAAATGGTTCCGTTGCCGGTTTTGAACAAATTGAAGAGCTAATGTTCTGTTGGCATCCTACTAAAGAAGAACTTAACCACTGGGTTGAGTCTAAGGAGAGAGAATTTGTTGAAAAAGAAAACAAGAGTCCTAGGCTTAGTACAGAGGAATGGTTACAAATACACATCTTCATAGACCTGCATATGATATTTTTTGCGACCTATGCAAACGAGTTGTACGACTGGTTATCAAAGTTGACTGATCAGAACATATTCAAGAAGAAAAGGAACATTGTCTGGACACCGGAGCTGATTCACAGCGTGAAGAGCATTGATAATCCCATTTCGCGGGTAGTAGAATTTTGGCTTGCGAGTTTGCTGGAAGGTTTCATTACAGAGTTTGCAGTTGATCAAAGAAAGAGTTTCAGCGAAGCAGAGAGGTACTTCTTCAAAGGATATCATGGTAAGTACTTGACCTCTTTAAACTTGTTCCTTAAGATGTTATTACATGAAAAAAGAATATTGGATATATTCTCAGATGAATGAATTAAGTAAGTGTAATGTCACAAGAGTTTGAGAGTGATTTTGAAGAAATTGGATGTACACGTAGTGGTAAGAAGTATAAAGTAGATTTCAGATCTTCCTTCTTTGAAGACAGTTCAGACAGTACTAGAGAACAAAGTCAAAATAATAGAGAAATAATAGTATGGGGTATCCATTACCACCCTTATACCCCACAGAAAGCAACCGGGACTCAGAATAATCCCGCAGGAACTCCATCTAGTAGTTCACACACATTACATACTACAGTTACACCACCGAGTGGTAGTAACACAGTAAATCAGAATCTACCACGTAGAAATAGAATGGGGGATGATATGAAATTACCTACCTTTAAAGGTACAGGGGAAGAAGACCCAGAACATCATTGGTTCCTATGTGAAGCCGTATGGACCATTAAACAGATCCAAGATGATAATACTAAACTTGTCCAGTTGGCCACTACACTTAGAGAACGAGCTTTAACATGGTATATGAAATATACGACAGCACAACCCAGAACGCTCGTACGGGTCAGGACCGCCATGATTAAGGAATTTAAGAAACCTAAGTCCGAGTCACAATGTATTACAGAACTTAAAGACATCAAACAGTTACCCACATAGTCAGTATGGGACTTTGATCAGAAATTTAAAGCCCTTATAGACCAAGTTAGCTTTGAGTTCGCGTTGGAGCAGCATAAGGAATGGTTTATCGTAGCACTGCTCCCTCACATCAGACTTCCACTAATGCAGCAGAGACTCTGTACGCAGGATGAAGCATTGGAGATGGCAATGAAACTAGAGGCTTCACCTCTAGCTGAGACTAGTACAGGTATGACAAACCTACAAAATCAGTTAGCCAACCTCACTTTACAGTTGCATGAGATTAAGAAAGGAAAAGAGGTTGCACAAGAGTTATGGTGTACAAAGTGTAAAGGACAGGGCCATACTAAAGATAACTGTCTAGTATTTGTTGAGTATTTAGAAAGTGGGGCTCCTAACCCCTTAGTACAGAATCAAGGGCCATGGTGTGAAATTTTTAAAACAAGAGGACATAGACCACAAGAATGCCCTTTACTTCAGAAGTATGTACAGACTCCTAAGAAATTATACTGTAACTTCTGTAAGTCAGTAGGACATGATGAAAATAATTGTAGAGCTTATGATATCATGATAGATAGAAAACACGACCTCTATAGAGTCCAGTCAGAGACATCAGGTCCAGCAACAGGACTACAACATGAACCGGTTCATGTTGGCCGTGGAGGAGGATTCAGAGGACGAGGCCGTGGTGGAGGCTTTGGCTGTGGTGGAGAATTTGGCCATGGCCATGGACTGATTATTTGTTACAACTGTGGAACCATAGGAAATTATGCTAGGGATTGTCAGAACCCTACTACGACATGTAAATATTTCAATTCCTATGATCATACTATAGAAGAATGTCCTATCTTGATAGCCAAGATGAGGGACCCTAAGCCAGCAGTAAACCAGAACATTCATCTTATTGATGCTGAGCAGAAAGAACCAGAACCAAGAGTCAATATTGTGACTCGCAGCGGTGCTTCTACTAGTAGGACATCGCAGGATGCATAAAATAATACAGGTCCGGAGTGGGTGCGTAAAGCCAGTGATAAATCAACACCACTTGACCTGCAGAAGAACAAAGAAACGTTTCAGCAAGCTAAAACGTTCTTTATTGAACCTACACCAGCAGGATCGTAGGTATTGCCTTGTAAGGGCGTACTGTAGCAGCAACATTATGGTGTTAGTCCTGTGCAGACATCGCAGGCTACCACATCGGGAAGGTGCGAAGAAGATGAGTTGACAGGAAGTGTCCAATCCTTCCTGCGGAGCTGTTTGAAACTCGTCAAAAATGAGAAAGCTATCGGAGAGCTTCAGCGCATCATAGACCAGTACCGGCAACCTTCTTCCATGAGCAGTACGCAGCATGCTGTTCATAATATTATGGGCCATACAAGAATCGGAAGAGAAATGAGACTCACAACGCAAATCGGAGAATTTGAAATGGATGAGGTAATCCTAGATTTAGGATTAGAGGTAAATGTTCTGACTAAGCAGACATGGGAATAGATGGGTATCCCTAAGTTAGCCAGATCACCTATCCATCTGCGACTCGCCAATCAGCAGAGGGTATCGCCATTGGGTCGATTACCGCAAATACCGGTTGATATTGATGGAATTCGTAGCTTTGCAGACTTTGAAGTCATAGATATCATTGGCAATAGCAGACCGTATCCAGCTTTACTAGGTATTGATTGGGAAATTGATAACATGGCCATTATCAATTTAAAGAAAAGACAAATGACTTTTGAGGATAATCATATTCGAGTCATCGCACCGTTGGATCCTTTCCAAGGTCCTCGTTATATTGAACCCATCAGAGTAGAGGAAGAGGTGCGTAATATGGAAGGCCTCTATCAGATGACTGTTAATCAGAGTGATTACATCAACCCCATCACAGAAGGAAATATCAGTTGGTGATGCGACAGCTCATGCACATTAGATTCAGATGTTGGATTAGAAAATTGGCAGAATAGACTTTACGAAGTCTTAGCTCGCAGATGTGCGTTTATGACTAAGTCACTACGATGGATTGGCGCAGAGGTTAAGGATATTCCGTCCTTTCATGGCTTAGCGGATGTTAATGAATTTTTACAACAGTTTGAGCAGAAAATTCCTCATGAGAAGAGGATGGCAGCTATTGACCTTGCAGTCAAAGCCACACCTGCAAGATGGTGGCATGCACATAAAGAACATATCGCATCATGGGACGATTTTAAAAGAGACTGATGGCGATCAGATTCTCTAATAACAAGGAGCCTTTACAGTAGAAATACACAGGAGAAAGCGACCCCAGGTCACATATTAATATTTGTGAACAGAATTGGTTTGACATTCCAGAGGATGAATGGGTTCACCTATTCATTCACACTTTAAACACAACCCCAAGGAACTGGTACACTGAGACAGAGTTACGCAGAGGAACTATTTCATGGCCAGTTATGATAGACAACTTTCTACTCACTTTCACTTTTGAATCTGAGTATCCAAGCATTGATCAGGCTATAGGTAGTATAAAGGCTAAGATATTTGAATATTGTACCCTACCAGTGTATACTCAGCCTGATTGGGCTATCCAGTTAGAACAAGCGCTAGAGTGTTACAACTTCGCAGAAGAGCCAGCGGATGAGGATGAGAATCCTCGTAGTATCAACATTCCGGAGTCTGAAGGGACTCGTGAAGTTGATGGACCAAAGCTAGAGTTTCCAGCTGTCACAGAACCTATCAAGATTAAAAAGATCAATATTGGCACAGAAACAGAACCAAAGTTTGCCTCTATTGGAGACTATTGGGATGATGAAACAGTAGGACACATCGCAGATCTGTTACACGACTATCAGGACCTATTTCCCACTAAGTTCATAGAGATGAAGGGAATAGTAGGAGATTTGGGATTCATGTGGATTCCTTTGAAAGAGGATGCTAGGCCAGTTAAGCAGCGTCCATATAGATTGAATCCTCGCTATAAACAAAAAGTTAAAGATGATATTGATAAGATGCTAGCAGCAGGCATTATTGAACCAGTAGAAGAGAGTGAATGGGTTAGTCCCATGGTTGTGCAGGAAAAGAAAACCAAAGTTGCGCAAACTCAACGACGCATCACTTCATGACCCATTTTCGACACCTTTCACTGATGAAGTTTTAGACAATGTGGGCGGACAAGAGATCTACTCATTCACTGATGGATTTTCAGGCTATCACCAGATAAGAATACATCCAGAGGATCGACATAAGACCACCTTTGCGACAGAATGGGGCTCATTCCAGTATACGGTAATGCCCTTTGGTCTTAAAAATGCACCAGCTATCTTTTCTAGAGTAGTAGTTGCTGTATTTAAGGAATACATCCATAAATTCTTAGAAGTCTATTTTGATGATTGGACTGTATTTGGATTAATCGAAAAGCATATAGGATATTTAAGGATCATGTTAGAGAAATGTAGGCAATATCAGATTTCTCTTAACTTGAAGAAATGTATATTCTATGCACCATTTGGTATTTTGTTGGGTCATATTGTTTGCAGACAAGGCTTGATGGTAGATCCTGCAAAGATTGCCATCATTGTAAATCTTCCAGCACCCAACTCAGTCAAGCAATTGAGGACAATGCTTGGTCATACCGTCTACTATAGAAAATTCATCACAGGCTATGCAAAGATCACAGCACCTATGGAAAAGTTGTTAAAGAAAGACATGAAATTCCTATGGAACAAGGAATGCCAGCAAATTTTAGACACTCTTAAAGAGAGGATGGTTACAACACCTATCTTAGTATTCCTAGATTGGAACAAGCCATTTCATGTACATGTGGATGCATCTGGCATCACATTGGGGATTGTATTAACACAACCAGGAGAAGGGGGTATTGATCACCCTATCGCATACTCTAGCAAAAAGTTATCTACCGCAGAAAAGAACTACACCACTACAGAAAGAGAAGGATTAGCTATGGTGTATTCTCTACAGAAGTTCAGGCACTACTTGCTGGGTGCCTCATTCAAGATGTTTACTGACCATTCCACTTTAAAGTACTTGGCCAATAAACCGGTGTTAGGGGGAGGGATCTGTAGATGGTTACTCTTATTTCAGGAGTATGATTTTGAAATTATTGTAAAACCAGGAAAATTAAATTCCAGACCTGATCATCTATCACGAATAGACTCAGGAGAAGAACCAAGTAATTTAGAATACAATTTGCCAGATGCGCAATTGTTTTCTATCCAGATCACAGATGAGTATTACGAAGATATTATCCACTTTCTCACTACAAGGTGGGCACCAGTTGAGTTTACTAAGCAGCAGAAGAAACAGTTAGTTGTGAAAGCAGCAGATTTCACTTTGATCGTAGGACAATTATATAAGTTAGGTCCAGATGAAGTCCTGCATAGATGCGTGATGCCACATGAGAAAGAGGCCATTATCAGGGAAGCACATTCAGGTACCGCAGGAGGTCATTTCACAGGAAAGACGACTGCACAGAAAATTTTAGCTACAGGATTATGGTGGCCTGTTATAGCGGATTTCACCACACTAGGTGAATCACACATTGTATGGCCTTCCCTTGTCCCGATGCAAACTCATTAGCCCCTATGGACCACTTTTTATCTTTTGATGTATCCTTGACCATCCCTAAAAACATAAGAAAAGTGATATACGCGGATTTTTCCCCGATAACCGCATACATACACGGATATTCCCTCTATAGTCGCATACATCGGGATGTGTACATAATCCAAATCCTTTTGGAGCATTCCTTGACTTGGATCTGAATCATATGACTCCTGGCCTTCCATATGCCTCGAGATCGCACGGATTTGACCTTTCAGTATACCTTTGAAAAGATATATAAGGAACCCATTGAGACATTGAAAGCATAAGAGAGAATTGAGAGTAACAAAACTATAGTCCATTGTTGCCAGAACTTATGCTTGAGTCTGCATCCCTTTGTCCCTTGGAGCACTGTTGTGTTCTTCCCAAGCTTGCCCTTTGCTAGTGAGCTTGCTATCTGAGTGATGGAGGATTGAGGTGGTGGAGGCCCAAGTGGGGGATTCAGTTTCTCTGGTTCGCAGACGTGCCGTCAGAGGTTGTCACTTGTAATCTCCGATTCATACTAATAGAAATATCTTTTCCTGTCCAGTAATGTGTATTTGAATGAATATTGTATCCATTGGAATATGTCAAATGCTTTTACATTATTGATTATATATGCTAGAATATATCTAACACCATGAAATATAGTATGCTTGTATTGTTTACTTATTGTTGAGGAAGTATTACATCAATTCAAGCTGAAGATTGGAAAGCTCAACGGGGATCTACTTCAACCATCCGGAATAAGGTACGAGGTTTGATCCTTTAGTGTTAGACATTTTATTTCTATTGCATATTGGGAAAGATTGATTTCTGGAGTCTAGCTGTCTGTTGTGGTACCCCAAGCCATAGGAATTTCTCTCCATAACAGAATTGGCGACTCCACTGGGGAGTTCCTAGTAGTTGTCCTTTGGGGGCAACAATGGGATTGATATTATTGACTTTCTCTTTGTTTCTCTTTGTTTCTAGGTTGCATTTTATAGCATGTTCATCCATTGACACTCCCCTTTATTGGTTTGATCCTTGGCCTGCTTTTTACCACTGCCTTCTCTGCATACGCGGATTTTTTTCCAAAAGTCGCGTATACACGTAGATTTTACACTAAAATAATTTTTTCCACGCAGGTTTTTGGCCAAAAGTCACGTATATGGGCCTTCCCATGCGGGTTTTTGGCCAAACGTCGTGTACATGTGCCTTCTCATGCAGGTTTTGGGCCTAAAGTCACATACATACGCGACTGTTCTTTATACAGTCGCGTACATCCTCCCTTTTGGTGAGTTTGATGTTGGGGGAAGTTGCTGGGTGGGTTGTGAGTGTGGTTGGGTCTTCCTTGGGT
>LPNX010806837.1:81536-135012 GCA_001517045.1 Pseudotsuga menziesii
TCCAAATCCTTTTGGATCATTCCTTGACTTGGATCTGACTCATATGACTCCTAGCCTTCCATATGCCTCAAGATCGCACGGATTCGACCTTTCAGTATACCTTTGAAAAGCTATATAAGGAACCCATTGAGACATTGAAAGCATAAGAGAGAATTGAGAGTAACGAAACTATAGTCCATTGTTGCCAGAACTTATGCTTGAGTCTGCATCCCTTTGTCCCTTGGAGCACTGTTGTGTTCTTCCCAAGCTTGTCCTTTGCTAGTGAGCTTGCTATCTAAGTGATGGAGGATTGAGGTGGTGCAGGCCCAAGTGGGGGATTCAGTTTCTCCGGTTCGCAGACGTGCCGTCAGAGGTTGTCACTTGTAATCTTTGATTCATACTAATAGAAATATCTTTTCCTGTCTAGTAATGTGTATTTGAATGAATATTGTATCCATTGGAATATGTCAAATGCTTTTACATTATTGATTATATATGCTAGAATAGATCTAACACCATGAAATATAGTATGCTTGTATTGTTTACTTATTGTTGAGGAAGTATTACATCAATTCAAGTTGAATATTGGAAAGCTCAACGGGGATCTACTTCAACCGTCTGGAATAAGGTACGAGGTTCGATCCTTTAGTGTTAGACATTTTATTTCTATTGTATATTGGGAAAGATTGATTTCTGGAGTCTAGCTGTCTGTTGTGGTACCCCAAGCCATAGGAATTTCTCTCCGTAACATGGCCTACTTTGCACAAAGACACTAAAGAGTTTTGTAGATGCTGCGATATCTGCCAGAGGGTAGGAAAACCTTCGCGGAGAGACGAAATGCCATTGCGACCACAGATCACGCTGCGGGCATTTGACAAGTGGGCTATAGATTTTGTGGGTCCTATCAACCCACCCGGAAAATGATATGGTGCGAGATACATCATCACAGGAACATAATACCTCACCAGATGGGAAAAATCCAAAGCAGTAAGGAATTGTGATGCTGCTACAGCTGCACAGTTCATTTTTGAAAACATCATTAGTAGATTTGGATGTCCAGTAATTTTGATGAGTGATCAAGGCATGCATTTTTTGAATCGCACTATTGAGGCCTTGACAGAGGAATTTCAGATACAGCACCATAAGATCAATCCTTATCTTCATGCCCAATAGGCCGACAAAATGTGCAGTACAAATTTGGGAGCTTCATGACCATCTTCTACATATATCCACATTCTTCATGTTGATTCCCATAAACTTGGAAGATATGGCACCATAGCATGCCGCCATAACTTAATGGGTTTGGTTCTCCTGACAATAAGTAGTTCCAAAAATTCGGGCACTGATCCTTATGATGTCCCTCTGTGTGACATCGAGTACACCACACTTCCTCGTGATGTTATTTTCCCTTCTTGATATCTTGCAACTAGAGTGTCAGATTCACCAATTGTGTCTGAATCTAGTTCATACCAACTGCATTCTCACCAACAGGTGAGGCTTCCAACTTCATCAAGATCTCTAGAGCCTCGCTCTGTGTCGCAATCTTTTGTTGCATCAAAGGAATTCTGATATGTGGTACCAAAGCCGCGATGAACCATTCCTTATGTTGAACATCACTCATGTCAAAACTGACTCGTGCCATCAGTGTCTTGAATCGGTGATCAAAATCCCAATTAGTTTCATTTGGATATTGCCTAATCTCCTTCAACATGGTGATGTATTACACCTCAAATTTTGGTTTTCTGAATTCCTCAACTAATCCCTTTCTGATTTCAGCCAGATTCTTTATGGAATCCCTAGAGGAAATAGTACAAATTTCATATACCAATCCAGTACCTGGCCTCGAAGGGTCATCACCACTTGTCCATTCTTAACATCATCATCTTGAGCTTGCTTTACAGTCCACACTGCTTCACACATAAACCAGTATTGCTTGGGGTCGTCAGTCTTGTTCCCATGAAATATAGGTAACTTCACATCATTGTCTACCATCTTGGGCCTTCTTGCTACAATCATTGATCTACTACTATTAGAGTGTTGTTGACATGTCAGAAACGGTTCTGTCGAGCTAGTATTTCTTCATGAGTGCGGTGTGGTGTACGAAGGTGTGGGTACGTTTTTGCTCTGGGTTAGTCTTACCTCAGGCTCGGGTGTAGCTTGATCATCTCCTTCGTCATTGTAGGGTCACTTCGCCCCATGTGGTCTTCTCTAGCAGTCTCATGTTTTAGTCGCAGCAGGACTCTCTCATTCCCTCTACCTCTTCTCTTACTGAAACCTTTCTCCTCCTCTTGTAATACCACTTCCTTCCTCGGCTTCCCTCACAGTTTCGTTGTAACTTCCATACATCTACCCTGGATCATTCCATCCAACCCTTGTCTCTACGATACCCACATCCTCCACACACCAGGGCTCTACTCGAGGGAGTTCATCTTCAATATACCTTTTTCGCATATGAGCATCTTAATAGACAATTGCAAAGACAAAACAAACCTACCTCTTGTCCCACTGGATAAATCCCTTTCTGCATCACTCTAAGACTTGCTGTGTCAACCACGAACTCAGTGATGTATCCCTCCAATATGTTGTTAAGCCAAACTTCAAAATCCCTCAATGCTTTGTTTTCTACCTCCTGTAACTATTGGATCAATTCAGGGGTCCAGCCAGCCGGTTCACCTCCTTGAAAAATTGTCTTCCGATATGTCAATCGCGCCAACCACTCGTACAAGATGATTAATAACTTAGAAAAGAAAGATTCGTGTAGATTGGAATACAAATGCCTCTCCAACCACTTATGTGCCATCACTCTAGGGTTCTGATTCTCTTCCTTAGCAAATTTCTGTGCCTTTTGGTAAAACCAATCTTGAATTTCCAGTCGGGTCAGATGCCACAACATGTCCTCCTTCCCCTTCGTACTAGAGTCTTGACAATGAAACCATTTGTTAACACAAAACCCATCAACAGAGGTTCACTATCTGTCGATACCCAAACCACTGCAATCTCCCTGAGCATCAGCCCAGACACGTTTTACCCCGCCCGAAAACACCCGTAGAGTAGATGTAGTCTCGCCTGAGATGTTCGAGGGAGAACTGTTGGAACCAAGTTTTTTGTAGTGTGAAGGAGGACCGTGCATCTACTTATCAACTGGATGCAACATTATTCAACATATATATTATTCATATTATGCATTAACATAATCGTGTCATCATTCAATAGATCGCACTAGCATACTTGAATCGCAACATAAACATCGATGCATAAACAAATCTAACAGTATATCATCATTCATAGAAGAGAAACATTACATCATGCATAGATACACATCTAGATGGCGGAAAACTGAAAAATAGAAAGATAGAAAAAGACACAATGTTTTTGCTTGATCTTCATCATGTCATATTAATCTTTGCGGCAAAACACGAGTTCTCCATAATAGTTCTTCAGTTCACATACATAGATCCAAAAATCCTAAGCACTGCATAGTACTATAGAAGTAGCGAAGAATCCTTAACACTTGCAATTCTACATCTATTTATAGGCTTGTGCCTTTACATTGGTGGTCCACTTTAAGTAGTGAATGTGTCGATTTGTTTCATTAAATAATTAGTTGATTAAAGTTTTTATTTAGTTTATTATTATTGTTTTTATTTTGTATTATGTTGTTTATTATTATCATTATTATCATTTTTGTTATTATTATGATTATTGTTTAACCTTATGGAATGAATAATTGGTTTCCAGGTCTCACATAGGGTTAGGCAATCATCTCTATTGAAATTTATTTGGTGTTTTTCTATTTCGATTGCTTGGTGTATATGTCACTTGTTGTAGTGTTCTTCAAGGGCTATGATCTTCGCTTCTTTCAGAAATTAATGCATGCATCATTAGATAGGCCTCATGTAGATTGGTTAATGGGATAACGATTGTTATCAAAGCATACTTATATTCATTAAGCCAATCCAATCTCGCTTTCATCTCATTGATGTACTTAATTCCATTTATCATCCCATTGTATCCTATCTATACGAGGGATCTAAACACAACTTGGGATTCCATCCCCTTCCTCCCCTTGAACAACCCTCCAAGGGTGTTTATTGTGTTGCTTCCTGAACCATGTCATTTTGAGCAAAAACATGTTCCACGATTGATAAGGACAACTAGATTATCACACTAGGTGATTGAAAGGATTGATATCATGACCAAAGAAAGGCGTTGAAGCACAAGAACCCAAGCATCGTCGCAAAATTAGTTTATTAGCTAATGCAGAAATAATGGTGGTAGGTGGATACACCAGGAGGCATAATGCACCAAGGAGGTTGTATTTGAAGGATTGGTTGCCAAGTGTACCTAATGAGTTGGAGGATAGAAGAGCCTAGAGTCTTCTAGAAGAAGTGAAAGTTGGAATTTGAGGTGGTGAAAAAGGAAATTATAAGTGTCGAGTGAGGAAGAAATTTTTTTTTTTTCAACCTCTAGGAAAATATTCCAAAGAACAATAGAACAAAATTCGTATGTTAAGAAATAAGGGATTTGAACCTTGACATTGTATAGGCAACAATTGTAATTTATTCTCAATAAATTAATAAAAAGAAGTTGCTATGTTATCATTGTGTAATTATGTATATATCTTTGTCTGCTTCCATGTGTCCACTCTAGTCTGTGGCTTGTTGCGGTGGGTCACCCATAGTAATGAAGTGAAGACCCCTGGGATACCATTTTTCTACCTATTCTTTGATTTTAAAACATTTTAAAAATGGGGAATACTTGTAATATACCTAAAGTATATTACCATGATGTTATGATGTATAATCATTTATGTTGTACTAGTAGTCATCTAGATAAATATTCTATATTTATTATATATTATAATTAATGATAGTCATTAATTTCATTAATTATTATAAGAACATGACTATCATTAATTACAACATAATAAATATAGGATATTAATCTAGATGACTACTAGTGCAACATAAATTATTATACATCCTAACATCATGGTAATATACTTTAGGTATATTACAAGGACTATATATTTTTATATATATAATCATTTATTGGTTTTCAAATGTAAGATTACAAAGTATCAATAATAACCTACCATACTATATGAAAATCAATAACCCATAATATTTTATCTCTCAGAAGGGTTGATTTCCAAGAAACAGGAGAAGGAAGCAATTGCTTGCAAAATCTAGAGATGAAATCCCACTTACTTTGGTAAAAGCTACAGAACCACAAGACATGCTTAATTCTTTCCACCAAGGAAATGTTTGGTATATTCCACCCCAAAATATTTCAATCGCTACATTATGGTTGCACCACCATATACCAAAGACAATGCAAAATAAACCTTTTGGGTTCCAAATGGCCTTTGTCATATAACCTAAGATGTTTGCTTTGCCTTGAGTCTCCATATATTATTTAATATTATATCAAGCATAAGCATGCCAACCAACCATATATAACCATTGATCATATTATACCTATTAAAACACTTAGACTTGTTCCATCTCTAGTCACACCACTAAGCTTGCATTCCTTGTAGGCCAAGTTTAAGAAAAGGATTATGTAGATTGAGGCCTTGAATTTATCAATAATAAGTTTTTCATAATCGGTCAAATTGAACTAAGTTATTAATTATGACCAATTATTCTAAACTTTTTCTTGAGCATCAGATTATGCTTAATGAATCAACCCATAAATATAATAAATTACCATGGTACCTATCCACTTATGAAACCTAACCCACAAACTCTTAGCCCACTAAACCATGTACCATTAACCACTAACACATTAAATTACTACTCACTAAACACCCAACCCCTAACTGAATAATAATATTGAATTGTGCTTAACCATGGTTTCATATAATTTTCCATGGTTAACACCACCCTAGTTACTAACCCACTAACAAATATGGTTGATTATAAGTTTCCATGGTTGAGAGTATACCTCATCCTTGGTATATTAATGTTTTACACCTCTAATGCATCAACGACACACCCCACATGCATAAGAAACACACCTAACATGAACGATGCAGTTAACACATGCATTTTCCCACTAAGTAGTGATGTTATACTATGGTTGACCATGTTTTCATATAGATTTTTTTTGTTGATGCTACCATTTTAATATAACCACTAACACTAACCAAATTACCACTAAAAAATTATTAACTATTGTTGACTATAATTTCTCATTTAGGGAAGGTTTCGGTTTATTTTAATGGGGAGCTCCCAAAACCCTACCCGTGAAAAAAAACTAGCCACTAACAGGACAAGATTTTGAGGAAAGATAGAGTAGGTGATTGTGTTATTGTATGGCTAGAGCTCAGTACAAATCCAACATGGAATTCCATTATGGTAGACTCCCTAACTCATTTTATCATTATAATATATCATGGAAAAAATTATGTTGGTGGCATGCAATCCCACCTCAACCCTACCTACTCTATCACCTTGTGGCACTTCGCCTCTTCTCTCTAATGTCCCACCCACAATGGATTTGACACCTCCTTTTATAACTTATTATATAAATTATTGTGATACATTTCTACCTAACCTTCCCCCATTTGGATGGGCACAATTCCATAACCGGGTATAATGACATTTCCAAGCAGAGATCAGATAGACTTGAGTAGCTTGAAATGAAGAGCACATCATTGGTAAGGCTTACTTTCCACTTCCCATTAACCCCCTCTTGATTTAACTTGGGTAAAGGGAAAATATCCCATCTCATATGGTACTCACTCTTCTATCCCCTCCTCTCCAAGTTCTAGCTCATTGAAAGAATTATATAGCGATTTGAAGAAACTAAAGGGTCGCCCACATGGAGGCACTCATATTCTCCCTAATCTCTCTGAAATACCTCCCTCCCCCACCAATCCACCTCCCCCTTTCACTTTCTCGGCATCTTGAAAACTACTCCAGTTTCCCTTCCCCCATCACCCACTCCCCCGGTCACTCATACCTCTCCCTTTCACATTCAAAATTACAAATAAGAGGGTGAATTTTATGTCATACTTGAAGCCTTCACAACCCCCTACCACTCTGATATATTCTCTTTCTTGATATCAAGTTGCTTATGGAATGGATACCACACCCAATAAAAATTTAAGCCTCTACATAAGACCTTTTCACTCACATCTATGGGAGGCTAAGAAATGATTCATTATATTTCATATGAAAAGAAAAAGGTTCAAGGCATATTTCAAAGAAGCTATCTCATGGGATAATGATGAAGTTCAACAAGGAAACTATTATTGAGGTGCTTAGAGCATTGAAATCCATTTAGGAGGTTTTATAATTAAATTGTTGGAAATCATAAATAGGGGCCCGGGATCTACCCGCAAGATGTGATCCCTAGTATTCTCTTTTTGCAAGAATCCATGATCTTGGATTAACTATTCTCTTCCACAATAGAAAAAACCCTCCTAGATTAAAATGTGTTGGCTCTTTACATTTGTCAAGGGGCCTCATTATAGCTTGGAAAGGGGATATTAAGCTTATCTATTGTATAAAATCAAACAATTACATAATGGTATCCCTTTCTAAGAGTTTTTCTCTTGTATCCCACTCTATACCAAATATTATTTAAACTTTGGAAATAAAACTCCTATTTATAAAAGTCCAATTTTATATGCCACCTTTTCATAACTTAATCTTTAATGAAATTTTACATAGCCCTAATCACCTTTTAGGATCCCATATATGAATATCAAAATATTCATTTAAAATATAAACATGTGAAAATGAAAGAGTTTTCCAACTAAAATGTGAAGTTTCTAAGAAATCCACCCATGCATTTCCCATACCAAACCTCTTAACTCGTTCAAAATTTCCGACCACAATGAAAAATATTTTTCCAATAGTTGTAGATTCATGGTACGAGACTTCTATTTTTTTCAAATAAATTGTCGATATATTTCCATATGCTTTCATCATTTCCATTTCATTTCTGATAAAAAATTTCTAGCTTATTACACACGCCTTGAAAAGATGCTTAGTTTAGGTTTGAAGGAACTCATATTTTGAGTTTCTCTTGCAATATATTCCATTGAATAAAAATATTCAATGCAAACAGTGAGAAACATATAATATTTTGGAATGTGAGTAGCTTGAACATAGCTTAATTATTTTCATTGATTTCTGTGTAAGGTCGTTGTGTCACCAATCTATGACAACACATGGTCCACCAACATGGCTTCCTCGCAAAATGTATATCCAGTGATAGCATTCACTTCCATAATTTGTTATGTGTGTGTGTGTGTGTGTGTGTGTGTGTGTGTGGAATCCTGTCATGAGCAAGATGCTTGTAAAATACAACTCTTATGGAATCATGTCATGAGCAAGATGCTTGTAAAATACAACTCTTAACCACCACACTATAGAGATATGCTTTAGTACACTTGTTTTAACATAAATTTATTTTCAAAAATACACATGATTCTATCATCATCGCGTTTGATTTTAAAATAGTAAATGTTTTAGTATTTCAATACATCAATTAAATAAATAGATAACTCCCAATAAAATACGGTGTAAGTTCTACATTTTTAGTCCCATGTCAAAACATAAAAGGAAAGTACAATTGAACTTCAAGAATGATTAATACCTTTCAACAGTATCCTTGTGTTGGTTTATCTCTGGGCAGACCCAGGTTTACTGTAATGTACCAACAAAACCCCTAGCTCACTGACCCTTTTGGCGACAGACCATAGAACGGCCTGAAGTCTCACTCGAAGTGATCCTAGATGGGGTGGCTGAAGACTCATGTGTCCTCAACCAGGTTCTGTAGCATCCTAGGTTCCTCTTGACTCTGGTTAACTAGTTGAGTCTCTTTATAACCCTGTATCTCTCTTCCATGCAAACTCTGCTACGAGATGGACTCTTATCACATCGTGGCTTCTCCGACGATGTGCAAACTGTCTCTTCTACTGACTCTTTACCTGTGATATCCCACACCGTGGCTCCTCCGGCAGTGTGATATCACCTTTCTGTGCTACGATAGCTTCTATGGTAAGACTTAATAGGACTCTCCAACTCTCACGGTCCAATGAATTTCCTTTCTTTCTCTTCTACTAGTTCAACTAACATTCACAAGGGTGTTAAACGACTTCACTTAGCTTCTACAGTCTAATATGCCCAATCATCTATTGCGCTCAACTTGCGGAACTGAATATGCAGGAATCACTTGACACTGAGACTGTTACGTTCTGAATCAAACACTGATACTTATATGCAGAATAATTAACACATCCAACTCATAATTTAATCCTCTACATTACTGTAAACTGAAGGATAGCATACACACATTCATTAACTGTTAGCTAAGCTCATGTAACAGGTAACAGATAGCAAATACGTAAACACAATCACATGAAATTGTCACACAACACACTGATTTTACGTGGTACACTTCCAAGGAGGAAGTTACATCCACAGGAACTGGTTTTTATATTATATCTTGAGAGAGTAAACACAGTTCCGCTGCAACCTATTATGCAGCTCGAGATCTTCTGGGAAACTCCGCGTTCTCAGCTGGAGCCCTTCTCTCTTAGATCGCTTCTCTTCTATTCTGCTTTCTTCTTGCAAAATATCCTCTCGTTCCACTGCAACCTATTATGCAGCTCAAGATCTTCTGGGAAACTCTGCGTTCTCAGCTGGAGCCCTTCTCTCTTAGATCTCTTCTCTTCTATTCTACTTTCTTCTTACAATATATCCTCTCTCTCTCTCTCTCAATCCCTGCGGATTGTTACATTCATACTCAAGGAGTCGACTACTGGTTACAGTAAGATAATACAGACTGAATAACAAAACCAGAGCTCGGCTCTTTCTCAATATCTTACAATACAGATGATTAAACAACTAGCTAATGTTCTATATACTACCCGACTGACCAACTGTCTAACCAACTAACTGTCTAACCCTTCATAATACAAAATACATTCTTAAATAGGTGGCCCAAAGGTCTCACCCTGATACAAAACTGTGGGCCTATCCCAACAGTAACCCAAAAACCCTAACTGTGACAGTCGGTGTGTCTGTACTTTGAACTGCCGCTTACTGGTCATACTGCAGCTCTCTGTAGTCTTCCACACTTCCCGGTGCTGATCGTTGGTATGGGAGCCGCTTCCTTGGTCGCTCCCCTTCTATCCTTTGTATTCAATACCTTAGCATATTGCTCCTTTTCCTTTATGAGGGTAGCTCAGCCCTCCTGTCTTCGCCGCTGCCTTAAGTGCAGTGGTTGAGCTCTCTCTTCTTAGCCACTTCCTGTACTGTTTCTTTTGACTTTCTTGTCCCGATATAGCATATTTTATTGTAGCTGCAGGGCCTGCTCCAACAGTCCCCTAACACTTACTTATGGCTCGTCCCCGAGCCACTAACAGCTAGCTTCTCTTGCTGTAGCTTCTCCTTGGCTTCCTACGGAGTCCTTGCAAATATTTCTCGAAGTCCTGCGACTTCTTTGTCCATAGTTTTGACACAGTCTTGTGCCACTTCAAGCATAACTTGACTAATTATGGAGTCTTTTGTAAACTTAGTTCATAGGTCTCTCTTATCTTTCCTTCCCTCTTTGTCATGCTCTCGCTCTTGTCGCTTGCCAGAACTTCAAGTGACCGCTTTACCTGGATCACCGTCGACTCCCTGACACAAGATGTATTCCAAAGTTTCATATAGGTCTTTTCATGGATCAGCAGCTTCTTTAAGGATATTTGAGCTTTTGAGAAGCCTTCCATACGAAAGCTATACAAACCATGAATTCCATTCCGAGAACAAGCCCTTGTCTGCATGTTGAAGTTCTGCTTGTCTGATTTGTTTTTCCCTTTTTACTTTTCTTCTCAACAAATCTCTCCAGGTATTCACACTGTGTATGATCTTCATATTTTCATTTCTTTGCCACTACAATTACTTGTTCTTCTCTTAGCTGATGAGATAGGTCATCTCCCTTCTCCCCTTACCTTCTATTTCTCATTTTTTCTTTACGTGAGATCTTCTGGGAAACTCCACGCAAACAGTCGGGAGCCCTTCTCTCTCTTAGTCTCACTTTTATTTTTCTCTACTTTCTTTTTCTCTGCTCTGAGTTGGACTCTTCTACTATTTGAGCTTGACTCCTCATCCTTGGCATCTATCTGACCTGTGGTGCACCTAATTTCAAAACCTTGGGTGGTGTCGTCATAACAGACAGGAGGCCACCACTCTGGAATCGTCGCACAATGTCTTCTAAAGTTCCTTCTCAGACATACACCACCTGGTGCAATACTCTGGACTGGAAATGGCTGCGAAATTGGGGAAAATAGCACTCTGTAACTGAAGTATCTCTGCTCAGGAAAAACTCTTACAAATTGCTCTATAACTCTCAGAAATCGCTAAAGTAACCCTTCTGTGTGAATGATCTATGTACTTATAACGAAGGCGATACTTTCTGAATCAACAATCACTTAAGCTGGACCCGTCGGCAGCATTTATTGCATGGACAAGACAACACCCGTCGTTTCTATCCTCATTAATTGTTTAAAATCCGATCAAATTTCCTTTGAAAATTGTGCACAGGCGCCGGTCTCGACCAAGATTTACCAAATCTGGGAAAATCACTATATTGTTTCCAAATATAGGGTAACGGATAGTTGTCATATCCGATATTAACTACTTGTCAGAGGGTGAAGTGACTAGCCCGTTTTTCCTTACCAAAATCATCTACGTGGCACATGGAGCATCGCATTGCTGCGATGTCACACCGCATCGTCCTGAACCAAAAGTTTCATGCCAAGTTTTTTTTTTTTTTTAGTGTAGACTAGTTATAGGTGCGATGTCTCCTTCCAACTACACTGGACATCTGCACAGTCAGTTCCCTGCATTAAGATTGGGGGGTGGGGTGGCTATCACTATAAAGCTTAAGCCTACTGCCATTAATGAAAGTAGGAACAAGCTCCCCATTCAGTTTACTGAGATGAACGGCACCTCCTTCTGTAACTTGGTGAATCTGATATGGCCCCAACCAATGCATCTTAAACTTCCCTAGAAACTTAACAAACTTACTGTCATAAAGGAGCACTAGGTCTCCTGTCTGAAAACTCTTGCTCTTAATGTGCCTGTCATGCCAAGCTTTTTCTCGTGCCTTCTGCACTTTTTGATGAAATCCTACGATGAATCTGTCTTCTTCTAAGGCAAGCAGCTGTGCTAACCTGTCATTCATCGTATCTGCATCAGCCATCTCAGTAATTTGAGCAATTCTTACACTGGGAATAATATATTCCATAGGCATAACAGCCTCTTGTCCATACAACAAGCTGAAAGGTGTGTGTCCTGTAAGTTTCTTGCTTGTAGTTCTATAAGCCCATAATACAGCATTAACCCTGAGGTCCCAATCATTTCTTTGGCTATTATAGATCTTAGTAAGAGCATTTTCTAGAATCTTGTTAAAATCCTCCACCGTACCATTAGCTTGCAGGTGGTAGGGAGTGACATGTGGTACAACCACAACCACAACCGCAGTTTGTACCACAACCATGACCATAGTTTGTATCGTAGATGCAGCCAAAACCACAGTTTGCACCACCACCTCCACAATACAACCAGATGTAGATGGATCCATAGTAGTCACAGTAATCTCAACCACAATATACGCAGCTAAAACAAAATCCCCTGTAGCAGCATCAATTTAATAAACTACAATATCAACAGTAAGGAGGATTCTGCGGAGGTTCTTGAGGAGGAAGAGGTGAAGGTTTTGGTCGAAGAGGAGGATGGGGTCGCAGAACTGTACAATATTATAATTGTGGAGTATTGGGGAATTTTCAAATAGATTTCCTATAATTGCAAGCACATTGTACTTATTTTATCGGTTTTGACCACACAGTTGATAACTGTTCGTAGCTGATCATGAAGTGGCAGGCAAGGAAAATTCCTTAGTTGCAGAACCAGAACCAGTTGCAAAACCAGAATCGGTTGTAGAAGCAGAACCAGCTTCAGAATCAAAACAAGAACACAAACCAAAATAATGGACACATTGCGAACCACTCTGTGAATCCACCACCAAACCAAAATCAGGGACCAATCGTTGCAAATATCTCATCAGAACCAAGAACGAAGGATGCTGATGTTGATTTCATTACTCTTGGAGGTGCGGTGACAGGGGATGATAAACCACTTCCATGAATTTGGATGGCTGAGAAGAAGAAGATGCTATTTGATGTTGACACAGAAAGAGATACATTTTTTGAAGCATGCGATGCCATAGGAAGATATCCTGGTAATTTCCTGTGTATGAGATGCAAACTAATTTTGATTCAACTTCAGTAGAAGGACCATCGCGACAACATGGTACCTTGAAAAAATTCTTTGAAAGCTGTTTGTTGCTGGAAAAATATCTTGATGCTCTTGTTGAGATCGCAAATCCATTGTATTGGCCAGAGAAGGGATGAAAGGAGTCCACGGTAAACTCTTTACACAAGAGAAAGATGAGAAAAGATATGAATATGAACATTCGGATTGGGGACTACGAGGTAGTTTCAGTTATCTTGGATCTAGGCTTAGATGTCAACATTCTAATGAATTAGACCTTGGAAAGTATGGGGAGCCCATGATTGGTTTAGGCCCCAGTGTAGCCGCGACTAGCTAACCAGGCCATAGTAACACCAATTGGGTGAGTTTCGTGTCTCACAGTGGAAGTTGAAGAGACGAATAATTATGTTGATTTTGATGTTATTGAAGTTGTCAATGGTGGGGGCTCATATCCTGCGTTGTTGGGGATCAGATGGGCCAATGACAGCTTGGCGGTGATCAATTTTAAATAATGTGTCATGACTTTTGAAAACCATGACATCAAGGTGATCGCTCCAATGGACCCAACTGAAGGAAAAATATATGTTGAATTGGTTAAGGAAGAGGTTGTTTGAGGATGGGATCACACATATAACATATCATAGGATTACATCCATCTAACTGTCGACAGTGAGCTCGAATGGTACAGATCTAGATTTGTGTCTTCGGATTCTAATGATGCTTTGGAAAACTGGAAGAATCGAATGCATGAGGTATTGCTTCAGAAGTGTGGCCTGATTATGTAATCATTGTGTTGAGTCAAAATAGAAACTGTTGAGCTACCAATATACGAAGGACTTCCTGAGTTGTCTAAGTTTCTAGTTGAATGTGAGGATAAGGTGTCAGAACCACAATAGTTGATTGTGTTGGATGAAGCATTGAAGGCTACTCCAGCACATTGGTGGGTGACCCATAAGAATTCGATCACTGGATGGTCGTAATTTCGTAGGATGATGACAGTTCGATTTGGTGAAGCAAAGAAATACCACGTCGAGAGGTATGATGGGAGGAATGATTTGAGCGGTCATCTGATCACATGCTAGACCATGTGGGTCTTGCGACCAAAGGACGAGTGGGTAGGTGATGGGCGTAGAGATATTATGACCTGGGAGGCACTGTCAACCTATTCAGTCAAACATTCATTTTTGCAGATGTAGACCCAACCGTTCATAGTGCGTTGCAACATATCCATGACGTTGTTATGAAAGTAGTACCAGTTGCATACCCACTGGAATCGCATGAAACACACACAATGCAGTCGATGATGGAAGGCTAAAACATGACATGAGGGCCAAATGATGGTGATGATTCATAGAACATCAATATTATAGATAAATAGGTAAGTTACGATGTCGTAGGACCTGATATATTAACAGATCAAATGAACCAACCATTAAAAATTTGGAAGGTCAACATTGGGACAGAGGAGCAACCGTAGTTTGTGAATGTTGGGGACTACTAGGATGAGGAAACAATGGCGAAGATAACTGACCTGTTCATGAATTCCAAGACTTGTTTCCTACAAATTTTTCTGAGATGAAGGGGATATTAGGAGTCTTGGGAGAGATGGAGATCCCATTGAAACTAGATGCAAAGCGAGTGAGGCAACGACCATGTCGCTTGAATCCGTGATATAAGGAGAGGGTAAAAGTGAAGCTCAATAGAACGATGGATGCTAGGATAATAGAACTATAGAGGAACCAGAATGTATTAGTCCCATGTTCATGTAAGAAAATAAGACATGTGAGGTTCATATTTGAGTCGACCTCACAAAATTGAATGATGAGTGTTTGCATGATCCATTTCTGACACCGTTTACTGATGAGGTCCTAGAAGAAGTGGGCGATCAAGAAATTTATTCATTCATGGATGGATTTTCTGGCTATCACCAAATTAAGATCGTGAAAGAGGATCACCATAAGACAACCTTTGTTACAGAATGAGGATGTTTTCAGTACATTGTAATGCAATTTGGATTGAAGAATTCACCTGCGATATTCTCGAGAATTGTTTTCACTGTGTTCAAGGATTTTATTAAAAAGTTTCTGGAAATTTACATGGATGACTGGATGGTATATGGATTGATCAGGTATCCTGTAGAAAACTTACGACTGATGCTGGAGTGATGTCATCAGCACCAGATCGCATTGAACTTGAAGAAGTGTACTTTCTGTGCACCTTTTGGGATGCTGTTGGGACACATTGTTTGTAAGAAAGGATTGTTGGTTGACCCAGCCAATATTGCATTGATTTTGAGCTTGCCACCATCTACAAATGTGAGGCAACTGAGAGTGACACTAGGAAACATAGGATACTACCGTAAGTTCATCAGAGGTTAGGCCGCGATCACAACCCCTATGGAGAGGTTTCTGAAAAAGGATGCGGTATTTGCATGGAGTCAGGAATGTCAAGGAAGTTTTGACACATTGAAGGCAAAGATGGATTCTACACCGATATTGGATTTCTCGGATTGGAAGAAATATTTCCATGATCATGTTGACGCATCGTCCACTGCGCTGGGAGTGGTGCTGGATCATCCAGGTGAAGGTGATATTGATCACCTGATCGTTTTTGCTAGTCGAAAGCTGTCGTCTCCTGAGAAGATTTATACTAAAACTGAGAGGGAAGGCTTGGCGATGGTATATGCACTACAGAAGTTTCGACACTACCTATCTGGAGGTCACTTCAAGATGTTTACGGATCACTCTTCTTTGAAATACCTAGTGAATAAGCCTGCGTTGGGGGGGGGGAGATATGCTACTGGCTACTTCTCTTCTAGGAGGTTTGATTTTGAAATAATTGTGAAGTCGGGTCGCTTGAACGCTGGCCCAGACCACTTATCACGGATTAAGACAGGTAAAGAACCAAAAAACATTGAAGAAGGGTTTCCATATGTGCAACTATTTAGAATCGATATGGTAATGATTACTATGAGAAAATAGTTTAGTTTATGGTGACGAGAACAACACCGAAAGGGCTCACTACAAATCAGAAGAAGCAGTTGGTTTTTCGAGTCGCGAATTTCTAGTTGAATGCCAGGGAACTTTATAAACTAGGACCAGATGAGATCTTACGACAATGTGTCCTACCACATGATCAAGGGAATGTATTGGCAGAGGCACATGCAAGAGTCATAGGTGGACACTACAGAGGTTGTGATACTGCAAGAAAGGTGCTCCGCATAGGGCTTTGGTGGCACACTCTTAATGGTGATGCAATAAACTATGCGCGGAGTTGTGACGTATGTCAAAGGACTAGAAAACTATCGAGGATAGATGAGATATTGTTAGTACTGTAGGTGACATTACAACCATTTGAAAAATGGGCTGTGGAATTTGTGGGACCAATCAACCCACCTAGAAAAAGAATTGGTGCACAGTACATCACTATAATGACATACTATTTGATGAGATGGGAAGATGCTGCGCCAATTATGGATTGAAATGCTATGAAAACAATGAGGTTCCTATTTGACAACATTGTTACTCAGTTTGGGTGTCCAAAGTTACCGATGAGCGATCAAGGGAGTCACCTCATTAATTACACGATCAATGCATTAACGGAGGACTTCAGATACAACATAAGAAGAGTACCCCACATCATCCACAAGAAAATGGGATAGTGGAGGAATTCAACAAGGTGTTGAAGCATGCTCTCACAAAGGTATGTAATGCAAACCATGATGACTGGGATTTGAAGATTTCGATAGTCTTATGGGCATATCGCACCACTTGCAAAATATTAACAGGACACACACCATTCAAATTGGTGTATGTGAAAGAGGCAGTCATGCTAATGGAGTATATTGTCTCGATTTTGTGCATTACAGTAGTGACATGAATGCATGATGAAGAAAAATTAGAAGAACGCTTAGAGAAATTGGTCCAACTAGAGGAATACCACTTTGTTGCAAGTTTTCACCAGCACGTTGAGAAGGATCGAAAAAAATCTTGGCATGATCGACATATTAAGAACAAACATTTTCAACAAGGAGATATGGTACTTATGCATGACAATAAGTTCGTGAAACATCCAGGTAAGTTACAGATGCATTGGGTAGGTCCATATGTCATCCATTCCATTACTACAGGAGGCGCAGTACAACTACAGTAGTTAGACGAGGTGATCTTTCCAAAGCTAGTGAATGGTAGCAGGCTGAAGCCCTACAGGACGGGCCAGGATCCACGTGATGCTTCAGGCACTGTGCAATAGAAAAAAAATATTTGTTTTTGCATAGGATGGTATCTAGGAGGATGGTGCACTAGGAAGAAGTGGTTGTGCAAGTAGACAAGTTAGTATCGCAGATAGGGAGTCATGCTACGACGACTGTAGGGCCACAATAGAGTCCAATCAACAATAAATTGGGTAGTTAAAACAGTTAACCGAAGACACTCTTGGACAAGATGCGTATTAATGACGGATTGACAACGGATTTGGGCAATTAATGCATGATTTGGTCGTAATGATTAAAAGGGATCGTAATGATTTGGTCATAATGGGCATGAGATTGATTTGGCGCTATAAGAAGAGCCCGAACATGGTCAAAATTCACCATTGTACTAGCTCAAGTTGTCGACATAGTTGCAGAGTGTTGGCAAGGGGTTGGGGCAAGTGAGTTGCACAGCGTCGTGACAGTTGCGTAAGATCACGCAGCACCGCGCAAGGGATGTTTAGTGTGATAAGCGGAGAAGTAACCACTTTTTGAATATTTTATATGTATCTAGACCTAGTTTTGTTGTAATAGGTCAATAGTGGTTATAAATTAGTTAACAGTGGACCCTTGAGGTGAAGGCATAAGCCTATTTATAGATCCACTTTTGTAATGATAAACAGACATGATTTTGGCATTATAATTGGCACACTTCATGCTAGGGATTGTTCTGTCTTCACTGTGATTTTGTCTGGGTTTCTTTTGATGAATTCTCTAGTTTTGGAGAAGGATAATGTAATGTGGCATGTTTGTGCAAGATTAATATAAGATGTGCTAAGTATGGTTCAATCTTGATATGATTTCTATTATGATGCGGTAGTACTAATTTTGTTATAATGATGCAATGCAATTTATGTAGATCTTTTATGATGCTATGATTCTACTTCTGATACAATGATGTGACTTAGTTTCTCCTTGCTCGGTTGATGCAATCTGTTAAATCTATGTGATTGTTGAATGTGGTATGGTGTTTCATGATTAATGCTATGATAAGATAGGGTGATCGCATAAGTCATGGTTTTCCTCAGTTGGATCCCCATGTCCTCCTTCCCCATTGTCAGAAAACTATTTTTGACAGCTCTCCCTTGAACGCCTCGGGTGAGACCTCGTTTTCTTCGCAGACGTTGCTGGGTAGGGTAAAACTTGTTCGGGTCGGTGCTCAGGGAGATCGCGCTACAGGGCGTCGACAGATCTGGAAACCCTGTCGACGAGGCTTTGTTGGTGGGTTGCGCCAACAAATGGTTTTGTTGCCGAGACCGTGTTGCAACTAGGAGGGGGATATGTTTTGGCATTCGAATCGATCAGATATCGAGGATTGGTTTGATAAGAAGTTGCAGGAGTTTGCTGAAACTAAAAACTAGAACCCAAAATTGTCGACAATTCAATGGATGGATAGATATATCCATGATGGTCCTCATGAGTGGTAATTTTGTGAATTTTTGGTACTCTTGCATTAATGGTTGACCAAATTTGCTAAGCGGTAGACAAATTTCCAAGGAGGGGAGCCGACGTCCTGGACCCCAGAATTGATCCAGGCGCTGCAGGAAACTAGCAACAAGGCATCACAAGTAGTTGAGGTATGGTTGGATAGTATCTTAGAGGGATATATCACTGAATTTTCTATTGATACTAATAAATATTTCAACAAATCAGAAAGGGAATTTTTCAGTGGACATCATGGCCGGTTCTTATTGTCGCTACAGCTTTCGATTAAGCAACTAGTCTGTGAAAAGGGTATCCTAAAAATGGACCAAGAGTAGTGGACCTCTGGTGTGTGGGGGATGTAGGGATTACGACTGAAAAGGGGGGAAATGCATAAGGAAATAAGGGGTAGATGGGCATGAGTTCTAGTGAGAATATAAAGGTCATTGAAGAAACAAGTGGTTGTACAAGGGGAGGAGCAAGGTTTTGAGAAAAGAGGTAGAGGACAGGAGAAGGTCTTACTGAAGTCGAAGTGCGATACCGTGAAGAAAAACCACACAAGACAAAGCAACCTTTCTGTGATGATGAGGATATACAAGCCCAGGCTACACCCGGAAGAACGACAGGGTCGAACCCCAGCGGTAGCGTGCCTACCCCTCTGCGCACTACTCCACCACAAGGAAGGAACACACATTCTACGTTGAATTTCCCGACGTGTCAACAACAGTCTAGTAATAGAGCACCAATAGGAGGAAGAAGGCCCAGGATGGCGGGCAACGAGATGAAGTTGCCAATATTCAATGGAAATGGCACTGATGATTCAAAATAGTATTGGTTATTATGTGAAGCTATCTGGACTACTCAACAAACCACCGATGATGATGTCAAGTAAAGTTAGCTGGCCACCACTATGAGGGGCTGCGCATTAGAATGGTTTATGAGATTCACATGAGTGCCTCAGAGAGGTACTATAGAAACATTGGATGAGATCACGATAGGACTATTTGAGGAATTTAAGAAGCCGAAGTCCAAATCTCAGTACCTTACTGAATTGAAAGAGATCAAACAATTTCCCAATGAGACCATTTGGGATTTTGATCAGTGATTTAAGACATTGATGGCTTGGGTCAGTTTTCAGATGAGCGATGTTCAACTCAAATAATGGTTCATTGCAGAGCTTGTCCCGCATATTCGACAACCATTAATGTAGCAAAAGATCGTGATGAAACTGGAAGCATCACCAGTAGGAGAAATCACTATTGGGATGAATCAGATTTAGGTGTAGCTGGCCAATCTAACACTGCAGCTACAAGACATCAAAAAGGCCAAGGAGGATCGTGATGATCTTTGGTGTGCCTAGTGCCATGTAGGTGGACATACCAAGGATACATGTCTGGCATTTCAAAATTATTTGCTATCAGGAGCCCCTAATCCATTGAGCAGTGCTGGTGCACTATGGTGTCGTATCTTCCAGGTCTATGGGCATCGACATGAGAACTGTGATTACATGCAGAAGATGGTTACCAAAGCAAAGAGATTGTACTGTACATTATGTCGGTCAGTTGGAAATGACGACACGAATTGCTACGCTTATGATTTGCTCCAAGAAAGGACATACAATTTATACTTTGTGAAAAGGGAGGAACCTCGGATAGTGCAAGCACCACCATAAGTAGCGCAACAAGAAATACATGTATTGTACACACCGCCGCCTCCATTGCATTTCATCCCTACGCAACCTCAGCCGCAGTTTGTAGCTCAACCGCATTTTGCGCCATAGCCGTAAAAGTTGTACAACCACAGTATATCCAGGTGTAGTGACCATAGTATAGTTAGCCTCAGGCTGTGCAATATGTTCAACAGTAACTTCCTCAGCAGTAGCAGGCTCAACCACAGTTCCAGTAGGGAGGAACCCAAGGAGGATTCCGCGGAGGCTTTAGGGGCTGCAGCGGAGGCTTTGGTCAAGGAAGTGGACGAGGTCAGGAATCCATCCAGTGTTATACATGTGGGATATTTGGGCACTATCAGAGATAATGTTCTCATGTGTAATGTACTTACTGTGTAGCCAATGATCATAATGTCAAAAATTGTCCTCAATTGATTGCGAAATGGTAGGATGGCCATATTCCCCAGTTGCAGAACACTCAGAATTAGAATCAACCTCTGTTTCAAGTGCAGAATTAGCCACCCCTTCAAGGTCAGATCCTGCCACAGAATCAGACTCTGACTCAGAATCCACCCCAGGCTCAGAATATGAATCAAGCTATGAATCAGCCGGGAGCTCAAGCCCAGAACTTGCATCAAGGATCGATAGTTGCAACAATCCATGCAGAGCCTAGGATGAAGGATGCCAATGTCAGGATTTTCACTTGTGTTGGTGTGACAACTGCTGATGATGGACAATGACAACCTGTTTGACTTGCTGGCAATAAAAAGGTTGCATTTGATATTGCAACAGAAAAAGACTTTCTTTGAAATGAAGCAGGCGATTGGGATGAATCCAGGTAAGATGCCAATTATCGACATGCCATTTTCTTTTGACCCATCTGTAGAAGTAGGACCATCATAGCAGCATGGCACTCTGTGTAAGTTTTTTGAAAGTTGTCTATCACTGGCAAGGGACTCGGATTCCCTTGTCGAGCTTGCGACATTGATGAACCTTCCAAATAAAACAATGAAGGATTGTGCTGTGAATTCCTTGCAAAAAAATAAAGACAGGCAAGGAAATGAGGATGAATATCCAAATTGGGGATTATGAGGTTGACTCGGTCATTCCGGACCTTGGATCTGATATCAACATTTTGACAAAGCAAACTTGGTAGTCAATGGGGAAGCCAACATTAGGATGGTCACCAATTCAACTTTGGTTAGCAAATCAGGCGAAGGTTCAGCCCATTGGTCGAGTTTCAAATTTAGTTGTTGACATTGAAGGTATGAAAACACGTGCTAAATTTGATGTGATAGAAGTTGTAGAAGATGGTGGTTCCTATCCATCGCTACTAGGAATTGGGTGGGATAATGACAGCATGGAAGTTATCAATTTCAAAAACCAAGTTATGACATTTGAGAATCAGGATGTTAGGGTCATTTCTCCTATGGACCCTTAGGAAGGACGACGCTATATTGAACCAGTGAATGATGAAGTTGGGAGAAGCTGGGATCATACATACACCATTTCTGAGGACTACATCCACCCCATTGTTGACAACAAACTCAGATGGTGCAACGCAAGTTTTGCATCCTCAGATTCTGATGATGCTCTAGAAAATTTACAGAATCGGTTGCATGAGGTATCGTTCCGGAAGTGTGGGCTAATTACGTAGTCTCTCCGACATGTTGCAACTGAGATGGTCAAGTTTCCCATTTATGAAGGATTTCCAGGACTCTATGAGTTCTTTCAATAATTTGAAAAGAAAGTGTTGGAACCACAAAGGATATTAGCTCTTGACGTAGCACTAAAGGATACCCTGGCCCATTGGTGGGCAAGACACAGATGGGCGATCCATGACTAGGAGCAGTGCCAGAGATCAATGATGGTCTATTTTGGTGATGTAGAGGTTTGCCATGCTGGGAGATATGATGGACATAATGACCTGCCAGTAATTTGATCAAATGTCAGACATTATGGACATTGTGACCCACATATGAGTGGGTTCACACTTTTGCTCATACTCTCGAAGAAATGCCACGGTCCTGGTATGTAGCAGCAAAGTTGCGCTGAACCATTACCACATGGGAGGAGTTTTTAGCTTGCTTCATACAGACATTTAACTTCTAGGATGCTGATGTTGAGGTATGTAATGCTTTACATCTTATCCATGACATAGTACTAAAAGTCACCCCTGTCGCATACCCGGTTGATCCCCATGCCAATTGCTCCATCCAATCCATGATGATGTGCTATAACTTGTCCAGGGAAATTGAAGACGAAGACGAGCTACGCAATGTTAATATCCTAGAGTCTAAGGGAAGTTACGGTGTCGCAAATCCTGACATACCGAAGGACTCGATGAACCAGCTGTTGCGCATTAGGAAAGTTGACATTGGGACGACAGAAAACCTAAAATTTTCTAATGTTGGGGACTATTGGGGCGAAGAAATGATAGCCAAAATCATGGATCTCCTACATGAGTTCCAAGATCTGTTCCCCATGTAGTTTTCCGAGATGAAGGGGATCCTTGCCAATTTATGAGAAATGAAGATTCTGCTCAAGATGGATGCAAAACTAGTCCACTAGAGGCTGTATAGACTGAACCCGTGATATAAGGATCGAGTGAAAACTGAGCTTGATCGAATGCTTGATGCTGGGATCATTGAACCGGTAGAAGAATTAGAGTGGATAAGCCCGATGGTTGTCCAAGACAAGAAGACTGGAGAAATCTTCATCTGTGTCGATCTAAGAAAATTGAATGACGCATGTATGCACGATCCATTCTCGACCCCTTTCACAAATGAAGTCCTAGAAGGTGTAGGTGGCTATGAGGTATATTCCTTCATAGATGGTTTTTTAGGCTACAACCAGATCCAAATCACAAAGGAGGATTGCCATAAGACTATGTTCGTCACTGATGGGGCTGTTTCCAGTATACAGTCATGCCATTTGGGCTGAAAAATGGCCCCACCGTATTCTCCTGTGTCGTTGTCACAGTATTTAAGGATTTTATTCAGAAGTTCCTGCATGTCTAATGGATGATTGGACCGTCTATGATTTGGATAAAGACCACCTAGACAACCTGTGATTAATGTTGGAACAGTGTCGACAGCATCAGATTGCATTGAATTCCAAGAAATGTATTTTCTATGCACCCTTTGGTATATTACTTGGGCACATCATCTGCAAAGAAGGTTTGTTGGTATATTCGGAAAATATTGCACTGATCCTCAGTTTACCACTGCCAACGAATGTAAAAATGCTCTGAGCAACACTGGGCCACACAAGCTACTATCGCAAGTTTATCAGGGGATATGCTGCGATTACTGCTCCTATGGAGAAACTGCTAAAGAAAGATGTTGCATTTCAATGGACTCAGGAATGTCAAGGAAGCTTTGACACTTTGAAGGAAAAGATGGATTCTACACCCATAGTGGTTTTTCCTAACTGGAATAAGGAATTCCATGTGCATGTTGATGCCTCTTCTACTATGCTGGGGGTTGTTCTTGCGCAACCAGGTGAAGGTGACTTGGATAATCCCATAGCATATGCCAGTAGGAAGTTATCATTTGTTGAACGGAATTACACCATGACTAAAAGGGAAGGCTTGGCGATGGTGTATGCTCTGCAAAAGTTCAGGCACTATTTGTTGGGTGGACACTTTAAGATGTTCACTGATCATTCAGATTTGCAATACCTAGTAAATAAGCTTGTGCTGGGGAGGAGAATCTGCAGGTGGCTGCTTTTGTTTCGATAATTTGATTTTGAAATAGTGGTAAATCCGGGATGGTTGAATGCTGGCCCAGATCATCTGTCATGTATTGAGAATGGTGAAGAACCCACTAATATTGAAGATGGGTTACCTGATGCACAATTATTCCTAGTTGAAATCGCAGATGATTACTGTGGCCCCATTGTCCAATTTTTATCTACTAGCCTCGCCCCTGCAGATATGTCGATTAGCCAGAAGAAGCAGTTGGTCGTCAAGGCTTCTAATTTTTCACTCATTGTAGGACAGCTCTATAAACTTGGGCTAGATGAGATACTGCGACGATGCATCTTACCGCATGAGCATGGACCTATTCTAGAGGAAGCGCACACAGGTGTTGTGGGAGGTCACTACAGAGGCCATGCCACTGCCCAAAAGGTGCTGCATGATGGGATTTGGTGGCCCACGTTGCATAACAATACCACATACTATGGCAGGAGTTGTGATGTATGCCAAAGGGTTTGTAAACCATCGCGGCGAGACGAGATCCCGCTGGTACTGCAGGTGACTTTGCAGCCATTTGATAAATGGGCCATCGACTTTGTAGGTCCCATCAATCCACTAGGTAAGTGCACTAGCACCCATTATATTATCACTGCAACTGACTACCTAACTCGATGGGTGGAGGTTGCACTAGTCGTTGATTGCACTGTCGTGACAACAACACAGTTTATTTTTGAGAACATTGTGACATGCTTTTGGTGTCTGCGCATCCTGATGAGCGACCAAGGTAGTCACTTTGTCAACCAATGATAAAATCACTAACCAAGGAGATTCAGGTACAACATAAGTGAAGCACTCCCTACCATCCGCAGGCCAATGGCATTGTTGAGGCCTTCAACAAAATTTTAGAGATAGCGCTGACCAAGGTATGTAACACCAACCACGATGACTGGGAAGGGGTTGGGGTGAGTGAGTTGTGCAGCATTGCGGCAGCTGTGCAAGCTCACGCGACACCACACAAGGGCCATTTAGCACGATAAGCAGAGAAGTAACCACTTTTTCAATATTTTATATATATGTGGACCTAATTTTGTTGTAATAGGTCAGTAGCAGTTAGAGATTAGTTAATAGTGGATCCTTGAGGCGAAGGCGTAAGCCTATTTATAGTTCCAATTTTGTAATGATAAACAGACGTGATTTTGGCATTATAACTAGCACACTCTGTGCTAGGGATTGTTCTGTCTTCACTGTGATTTTGTTTGTGTTTCTTTTGATGAACTCTCCGGTTTTGGAGAAGGATGATGTAATGTGGCATGTTCACGCAAGATTAATATAAGATGTGCTGAGTATGGGTCAATCTCTATCTGATTTCTATTATGATGCGACAGTACTGCTTTTGTTATAATGATGCCATGTGATTTATGTAGATCTATTATGATGCTATGATTCTACTTATGATACAATGATTCGACTTAGTTTCTCCTTGTTCTATTAATGCGATCTGTTAAATCTCTATGATTGTTGAATGTGGTATGGTGTTTCATGATTAATGTTGTGATAAGATAGGGTGATCACATAAGTCATGGTTTTGCCCAATTGGATCCCCATGTTTTCCTTCCTCACTGTTGAAAACTTGGTTTTGACAGCTCTCCCTTGAACTCCTCGGGTGAGAGATCATCTGCTTCGCAGACATTGCTGGGCAGGGTAAAACCTATTTGGGCCGGTACTCAGGGAGATTGCGCTGCAGGGCGTCGATAGAGATGGAACCCTTGTCGTTGAGGATTTGTTGGTGGGTTGCACCAACATAGAGCTGTGAAAGTGAGTTGGGTTGTGGTGAGTGTTTGTGTTGCAGAATAGAGTTAGGTTGAGGTGCCCATTGAAAACTTGGGACACTTGTGTGGCATGCCGAGTGAGCCAATCAAAATAGAGATTTTAATCAAGAGGGACTCACTAATTATCGAGGTGCCCATTGAATGAGAAGTTGCAAGCATGCCGGTGGGTTCATCATCGGTTCCAAATAAGAAGAGGGGGGCACAACGGCCCAAATCCCCAGTTTAGAAGAAGTGACAAAGTAGAAATTCTGCGCAGGCATAGGAGGAGGCGCCTGCATAGATGGGTCCATCAACTTTAGGGGCTAAGGAATCATATTCCCATACAGGGGTATCCTCTATGGATATCCCTGGGTATGTGCCTCCTTGTCGGTTCGATGTGAATCCCAAGACGATGATGAAGAACTAGAAGTACCCGGTCAGGATGTCACTGATACCGCAGGGCATGATATGTACCATGGACATTGTGCCCTCGATTATGAGGATGAAATATGAGGATCATGATATGATTATGTCACCAGATATTACTGTAGACCCGTTGTACCCACGACACAAGTAAGAGGTGGTCCAGTAGTATGCATTCCACATGATTGGGGGCGAGGTTTGGAGATACCCAGACTATTGGGACTTATCAACATGCCACACTTTGGGTGGTGTTGGCAGGAAACAACCCTCTCAATTTGTTCTGCTTTGCTGAATAAAATGATCAGTTCTCTTCCATGATTTATCACAAAAATTATATAAGAGTGCCTTCAGAATATTTGATTTTGAAGGTACTCTCAATTTAAGAAGAGTTAAGGGTTATATTAGAAATTTAGGAAACACTTTCATAAATTTAATAAATTAGAAGCTGTTAATCTAGTAATTATATCTATATCTATATATATATAGATAGATAGATAGATAGATAGATAGATAGATATAACCAATTTTTATTATTATCAATGCATCTTATTATATATTGGTTCAAGATATTTAAATTATAGTATGCTAAATAGTTCTTTGGATTGAAATGAAAATGCATTTTGAACTTGTCACAATTTGCTTTTATTAATTTCTTTTGGACAAAGTATTCATTATTATTTTTTTGTAATTTATATGATTAGGATTGATGAATTAATTGAAATATTTTATTTTAACCCTAACAATATATTTTTACATAAAACTTTATCTTTTAATACTATGTCATTTTATAAATTGTGGAAAGTGTATATATGTTTCCTAAAATAGCTAAACTGTATTTTTATATATCATTTCGAATGTCCATTGTGTTATAATCATAGTAATTGATTTTGATCTAGTGTTTAGTATTTAATAAATTTTCCATCCGATCATACTTTGCAATATGTCATATGATGATTTGGATTCTATGAGTTCATTCAAAACTATATTATTTGCTCCTTGAATTGATTACATGCATAAATATGGTTTTGAGCATTTAAATTATTATCTAAAGTTGATCTTGGTGCTTGGTTAGATTTACGAAACCCGAGGAGACATCATTGCTTGTAATGACAAATTTACATCACCTAGTTCAATAGCATGATTACCTTCCACGTATAATCCTTTCCTGTTAACGTTGACAGTCGTGTTTATGGTATAAGATATGAATTGTGGGTTTAAGGACACCTATTCAAAAGGATTTTAATATGTGATGATTACCTTAGTAATATGTGTTCATATTAACACCATCTTATCTGACAGTCGTTTTACATTCATGAATTTATTTGATTTCGAATATCATGTAATGATTTTAGATCACATCAATTTGTTTGATGAATACCTGCGGTGGTTTGATGGTGAAGCTCTCACATGTAGGAACCAGTCTAGGGTTACTCATTAGCTTCTCCATAATCGCGTGAAGGTTCATAACATGTCTATGTATTCATGTATCCCTATTCCTTTAGTATTTACAACCCCTCTCAATCCTCTGTCACAGAAAGCACTGATAGTTGAACAGATGGCTCCCTTAAGTCGCTTTGAGCTTTCTGGCCTAGAAATGCTAGAAGTCGACCCTGAAGTTCTTTCCCTATTTGAAAAAATTAATTGGAAACTCTTCTTTTGGGGTTTCAATGGACACAACGAGGAAGTTACCAGATGATTTTCATTGTCTTTTGATGAAAATGTTGCTCAGATAGGTGATTTACAGCTAGTCATAGATGAATAATTGATTGCAAAAGCTACGAAGCTACCTCAGACTGGTGAACGCTAGTTCAAAGGGTTGCGAATTGACAAGAAAAAGTTTAAGCAGTTCCTTCTTCCGTTTTCAAAAGAATATGCACACCTTAAATTCAATTTTCATGTAAAATATTTGAGGAATCAATGGCATGCTCCTTTTGAAGTCATTTCCAGGTACATCTCTTGTGATGGTCGGTATTCGAATGTCCAATTATATCATCTGAGAATTTTAATGTCTCTTAAGGGTTTTAAATTAAATATTTCCTATTTTATACTTCACAGTTTGCATAAAATGGCTGTTATGGTTCAGCGTACCATTGGTAATCAAGACCGTAGTCTTTTACATCACGGCCTGATCAAAATGTTAGTTCAGTATCAGTTAGTTACAGTAGGAAAAACATGGGATGAATTCTTAAAAGAAAATGAGTTCGGGTTAACCCAATTTTGGCCTACCTACTTACCTAAGACTCATGCAAAATGAAGAAGACCTTGTGAAAGAGAAGTAAAAGAAGAGACCGATCATATAACTGATCATGAGGGGCTGGATAAGCTCTATCTAATAGTTGAAAATGAGAAATTTTATACTTCGAACCCTCCCGAACAATCCAAGAGAGAAAACAAAGTAGAAGAGGGAATTAAAATGGTTGTTCAGACGCACCCTGCTAAATAGACAAGTGATTTATATTCTAAGGTAATGGAGGAGAGAAAGAAGCATGAGGTAAAAGGGAAAAATATGGAAGGTGACAATAAAACTCTTGAGCTGAGCATGAGAAAATTTGAGACATTTAATCGAAGGCTTACTAGGAGTATGATTAGTATTTCGGTTCCAAGAACCATAGAACAGAGTAGTGAACCCATTGTTCTTGAAGATAATAGTGATAATGAGGATGAATCTCCTCCTCGTGAAACCCCAATCATTGAATTTGAACAGGAACAAAGTAATAGTCACAACGATGTGGTGGTTTCTCCTAAGAGGCTCATGAAAGACAATTCACCATTACCAGCACAGTCTGAACATGAAGCTCGATTTGATTCACCATTAAATGATGAACATTCTCTAGCAGAGAATTTAAAAGAAGCGAAGCAGTCGATTAAGATTTCAAAACAACATAAGGCTGATCAATTAAAGGACATTGAAGAAGCTCGTGACAGGTTGAAAGCAGAGTTACAACAACAAAAAAATGAATTGCTAATGTGGGTAGACCGATGGCAACAAATGAAATCCAAGAAAGACAAATACAAGGCAAAAAATAAATTGTTAGCTGCAACTAATGAGAAATTACTGAAAGATGAAAGAGTCTATGAAGAAACAAATCTTGAAGCTTAGGGCCAAGATGTCAGAAGCCAGGAAAGCAATCAAGTTACATATAGCAACGACTTAGTCTATTTTTAGTTATTTTAATTTCAATTTTGATAGGTAAAAAAATGTTTTAATTAGCACACCTGCAAAATTGTAGATTTTGCAGGCCCTGCTTATAATTCGTATTATTTTATTTTATTTTCTGTTCTCATGATTTTAATGAGAAATTAATTTTTGTTACAGGTGTACATATTGTTGACATGCTGTAAAGAATGAAGACTATTTTTGCTCATCGTTGGCATTCGCTGGTGCTTCTGGAATAATTGGATACTAAATATAGCCACGTCATAGGTCGATTCATCTGAGCAGAAGATAATAAAGGCCAGTCATTTAATTGACATTTTTGTTTCATAGGATAAACGTATCTGCCAGGTGCCTTCTTGGAAGAAATTCGATGCAACCGAATAGGGACATAATTTTTTTTTGTGTCTTTATTATGTAGTGGTTGTGTAGGAAGGGAAAGTCGATAAGTCGACTTGAACGATAGCCGACTTAGTCGATCAGCCAACTAAGTTGGTCGACCAACTAAACTAGAGATTAGGTCAGCCGCCTAAGGTCATGTCGATTCACTGAAACGATAGGTAGTTATTTTGTAACTGTTTTGTAATCATATATATTAGGATGTTGAGCCAAATGAGAACCCGGTTCAGTTCTTTGTGTTGTATGGACCCATTCATATAATATAATCTGTTAATTCACCTACTTGTTCTTATCTCTTGTATCTATTATATATGTATGTTTTAGTATGTAACATTGGTAACCTTATGTGATCTGTGAGATTACAACATTGGTTCTGTTACTGGTAGTACATGTCTGAGATGTATGTAAACAGATGATATCAGAACAAGAGATTAAGGATTGGTGGGAATGTAAAGTTGCAAAATATTTATAGAATTACGCACGAAGGAATAGATTAATAATCACACAAGCAAAAGCAAGATTGTTTACAGAAACACATGAGAAGTTTGTAGAATTAGTGCCCCAACTTCTGAAGAAACTCTTGGATGAAAAATCCGAAAGAGACTAAAGACCAATAGTTGATGGAAAAACTGATCTAAGGAGGAAGAACAAACTTGTCGGAGTGGTTCGAGAAAATCGCCGACGACTTCTGTGAGGAGCAAGCAGTAAAAGACAGAACTTTGGTGGAAACCGTCAAGGAGAAATTTTACACAGACCTCACCGAGCAATTTCTGTGTTCCTTACTCAAATTCCTGATCGAGAAGGGAGTAGGTCATATTGTCGAACCTCTTCCATCACTTCTTGAACTGCCATCAAACTCTAACTGGGCGGAAAAGCAAAAAAGGTGGGAAAAATTCATTGCAGAAAGGGAGTGGGAATACCTCTTAAGTAAGTAGACCGAACTATCCAAGATTTCTAAAATCATTGGGTAGTCTATGGGGGGGTAGCTGGTCATATGTCAACATAAAGTGGAGTGGATTCTAGTCAACTAGAAGCAGATACCATTCACTAGTAATGAAAAGTTGACCAAAAGGGAACTCAAGAGAATAGTATCAAATAATGGTATGTCGAACATTCAGAAAATAGAGAGGGAAGAGAGACAACAAAGGAGGGAAGCAAGAAGAGAAAGAGCCTTAGCATTGCACAGAGGAAAGAGTCCTAGGGAAACCGACCAGGAAAGGAATCCGCTAGAGTCAGGTCATGACCAACAAGAAGAAGGTGTGGAAGAAGAGGCATCCCCTACGGAGGAAGAATTGTGGATAGAGCAGCCATAAGCTCTCCAATTAAGAGCTCCCCATGAAGGAACAACTCTCTCTCCGTTAAATATGCATACCCACATACAAACTATTGTTGAAGAGGACCTCCAAATAGGAGCTGGTGACTTTGGTATATGGATTTGACTAGACGATGAGACATACATTGGAAGACACCTCATTATCCATCAACAAGAAGAAGGAAATCGTGTTACCTTTCAAGAATTACCCTCCAACCGAAGTATCCACTTACTTTTATCGACACATGAAGGAGCACCCCCTTTCCAAGTACAGCTTTGGAAGACACATAACATTTAGAACTGCGTACAAATAGTAGCAGTGGGATATCGACAAGAGAAATCAACACTAACCAACCACTAGTTGAAGAAGAATCAACAACCGACGGGAACAAAAGTTCTGTCGACCATAGTTTTGCAGAGACGAATAATCCAATAACCCCACCACCCACACCCCCATTTCCACCACCGCCACCTCCTAAAAGCAGCGATAGTGATTTTGACATGGGTCACGGGTTAGCACACATTCCTCTATATGAGGGGGATGGGGAACCCAGGTGATAGTGGTTCGTCTACGAGTCGACTTGTGAGGCCAACCAAGTTACAGACGAAGACAGATAGATGGAACAGTTCACCCGTGCCTTGAGGAAAAGGGAATTAACTTGGTATATGACCTTTTTTGAAAGACAACCTAGAGAAACCAAAGCTGAGATCAAAGCACAATTTATATCATTTTTCAAAACTCCAGATGCAAAACACCTGGCAGTGAAAAAACTAAAAACAACATCACAGAAGGGAGGAGAAACTATCTACGACTATGATAAGCGATGGAAATACCTTCTGAGCCAACTGGACTATGTTATAGATGAACAATTACTAATCTAGTGGTTTCTTGCAGGTTTATCTCAGAAAGTCCACCAACACATAAGTTTGGAAACATTCAAGTCTTATGAAGATGCGCTTACAAAATCTCTCCAAGTGGAAATGGATGAGGACATACCAGCATACTCCACGGATCACAAATTAGAAGAACAACTTGAGAGTGTACATAAGTTTTTAAAGGAGTTAAACCTCAAAAATCAGGATATCTGGTGCACAAAGTGCTTGATGGCCAGACATTCCAAAGACAACTGTCGAGAGGAATACAAATGATAGGACATTCGATTCATGCAGACTAAATGTTTTTACGACATTTTCTAGGAGCATAAAGATCACTTGACAAAATATTGCTCGTTCAACATGAAGAACAGCAAGGCATCCTGGTGTTTAATATGCGAAACTAAAAATCATAACACAGCCGACTACCATTTGAACCTGAAGAACCGACAGAACTATCATGCAATCTACCAAACCAATGCAGTTGCACAAAATAATGAGCAAAAAAAATTACCAAACAATCAGAATGGTCAGAGATATGAAGGTCGAGGATACGAGCGTCGGTATGACAATTGACATGAAGACTATGAAGGACGAGGTCGATTCCCTGGGAATCGAGACAACCAACCACATAGACCCATCCAATGCTTTACATGTTATAAGGAGGGACATCAGTATGCAGAATATCCATATAAAGACAGAATTGACCTCAAATTTTGTACTCATTATGGAGTAGGGGATCACTCACTAGAGGATTGCCCTACCATGTCGGAAAAAATAAATACAAAGAAAAATGTTAATGTCTTGTTGTGTGTGCAAAAAAATGATGTAATAAACACAAAAAAATTGCATATTGTAACTCGACAAGGAACAAAAACAGGAAGTGATAACCCAATAATCAACAAAATAAAAGAGAAAAATGTCTACCCTAATACACTTAAAGAAAAACAAACATACAAAGAAGCAACAAATGTATTTAAAGAATTTGCACGACAGGAACAAGCTAACGACAATCGACATAACACAATAAATGAATTAATACAACTTGTACAAAAAGACAACTCAGTATCTCAGTTCATCGATTTACTATATGAAATAAAACATAACAACTCCGAAAAACAAACAAAGAATATCTGCAGCTTAAATAAAAAAGATAAAGGTGATGCCGACCCACTTGTCGACCTAGAAATCGAAGGATACCATGTCCGACAAGTAGTGCTCGAGTTTGGATCACAAGTAAACATCATGACTCGTGACACTTGGGAACAAATGGGCAAACCTCGACTATATGAGTCAGGTATATACCTGAAAATAGCCAACCATGGCCTAATTGAACCTATTGGAGTCTGGAAAAATGTTGACACAACTATAAAAGGAATCTCGACCAAAGTCAACTTCAAAATCATTGACCCTAAGGAAGGATCCAGTTCCTTCCCAGCATTAGTAGGTCGACCTTGGGGTAGAAAAATGAAAGCATCGATATCCCTGGACAAAGAGAGAATCAAATTAAAAGGAAATGGACAAAAGTTCATTGTACCCATTCATCCATCTCAAGAAGAACCTTGGACTGAACCTATCGATGAAGAAGTCGACATCCGACAACTCTATCGGATTCAAAACAATGCAGATTATACATAACCTAATATCTACAGAGAACTTCATTTAGGAAACCAAGACTCAATTGGTTATAATTATGACACAGAATTATATGATTGGGAGATCGAGTGTTATAGCGGATTTCACCACACTAGGTGAATCACACATTGTATGGCCTTCCCCTGTCCTGCAGCAGACTCATTAGCCCCTATGGACTACTTTTTTGTCTTTTGATGTGTCCTTGATCATCCCTAAAAACATAAGAAAATATGATATACACGGCTTTTTCCCCGATAACCGCGTACATACGCGGGTTTGACCCCTATAGTCGCGTACATCGGGATGTGTGCATAAGTCCAAATCCTTTTGGAGTTTTCCTTGACATGGATCCGACTCATTTGATTCCTGGCCTTCCATATGCCTTGAGATCACTCGGATTCGACCCTTCATTATCCCTTGTGAAGCTATATAAGGAACCCTTTGGTACATTGAAAGAGGAGGAGATAGATAAGAGAGAATTGAGAGTAACAAAACTATAGTCCATTGTTGCCAGAACTTATGCTTGAGTCTGCATCCCTTTGTCCCTTGGAGCACTGTTGAGTTCTTCCCAAGCTTTCCTTTTGCTAGTAAGCTTTCTATCGAAGTGATGGAGGATTGAGGTGGTGGAGGCCCAAGTGGGGGATTCAGTTTCTCAGGTTCGCAGACGTGCCGTCAGAGGTTATCACTTGTAATCTCTAATTCATATTAATAGAAATATCTTTTCCTGTCCAGTAATGTGTATTTGAATGAATATTGGATCCATTGGAATATGTCAAATGCTTATACATTATTGATTATATATGATAGAATAGATCTAAAACCATGAAATATAGTATGCTTGTATTGTTTACTTGTTGTTGAGGACGTGCTATAACAATTCAAGCTGAAGATTGGAAAGCTCAACAGGGATCTACTTCAACCGTCCAGAATAAGGTACGAGGTTCGATCCTTTAGTGTTAGACATTTTATTTCTATTGCATATCAGGAAAGATTGATTTATGGAGTCTAGCTGTCTGTTGTGGTACCCCAAGCCATAGGAATTTCTCTCCGTAACAGAATTGGCGACTCTGCTGGGGATGTCCCTTGTTTTTATTTGGGGTAGGGGGTACAATGGGCTTGATATTATTGGCTTGCTCTTGGTTTCTCTTTGTTTCTGTGTCGCATGTTATAGTATGTGTGTCCATTGACACTCCCCTTTATTGGTTTGGCCTTGACCTGCTTTTTACCACTACCTTCTCTATATACATGGGTTTTTGGACAACAGTCGCGTACATACGTGGATGTTTGGACAAAAGGCGCGTACATACATAGCTGTTCTTTATACAGTCGCCTACATCCTCCCTTTTGGTGAGTCTGATGTTGTGGGAAGTTGCTGGGTGGGTTGTGAGTGTGGTTGGGTCTTCCTTGGGTTTGAATTTGTCTATTGGATGCTTCTTTTGTGACCAGAGACCGTTCGTGCTTATCTCAGGTATAACGTCTACACTAGCATATAGGTTAGGTTCACCACCGTTTGCATTTTGCATGACCTTATGACCATGTCACTATATCCTTAGGTACGAACCCACTCTATTATGTCACAGAACCTTCTTGCTGCTATGCAAGTGGCATGATATGAGTGGTAGAGCCTCACCTTACATGGGTACCCTAGTTAGCGCCTTATTTGCAGTTGGTGCCCATGCTGATGTTTCCTCCTTTAGGGTGTGGGAGTCTGTTGTATAGTATTGCCATGACATTTAGCAAGAGCCTCATACTCCTCTTGATCTTATGCTGGCCGTGACCCCCCAGAATCCCTTGTATCAAGTTGTGGATGCATTATCATGAGCTTTGCTTGTCTTATTGAGCTTTATGCCGGCTCCCCTGACATTGCGTTTCAGCCTGTTGCACCTGCAACAATTTCCCAAAATTCTAAAAGATTTTGGGACCCTCGTTTGTCTTGGATTAGCCTATTTTTCTTCCTTCCTTTGATGCAATGATTTCTCTGAATGTTTTAATACTTGGATTGCTCTGCTTGCTGCCTTGGAGAGCCATTGGAAACCATCTGGACTGCTGCTGTTGAACGTACTTGAACCCTTATTGAAATCGGAAGTTGTTTTGTTTTTGTTTTCAGCCATTGCGGCTGTTTTCAAGTTTTCCCCCCCGATTGAAGAACCTTCCGATTGCCGATCTTTTATTTACGGCAGGTGCTTTTCTGATTAGGAATCAGACGATCTTTTGATCTTTCATCCCGCCGTTGTGGATGATTTTGAGCTTTCGCCATCCGATTTTAAATCCTCCTGACGTCCGATGCAGATAACAAAAGCGGAAGCTTTTGCCATTTTCTATCCCACCGTTGCGGCTGATTCTGAGCTTTCACCTCCCGATTGGAAATCCGTTCGACGGCCGATCGTCTGATTATTTCCCACCATACGTGCATGCCTGGCTTGGTAGATGTTGTGCCCTTCCGCCATTGTGGAGGGAAGACCACTCTCAGCTGCCGATGTGAAAACCCTCCGATGCCCGATTTCTTGTCTCCTCGCATGTGTGAGAGTTTATATATGCGGGGACGACGGTTTGGATTTTTTATTGTTATTTTTCGCTACTGAGCACTGTCGCGTTGAGCACTGGTGCGCTGAGTTTTCGTTCTCCGGAGAGAAGAAGGTCCCACTGTCGCTATACTAGCTTCCAGGTGGTAGAGGTAGAATTCTGACCGTCATCGACTCACCATATTCGTCGGGTTACCAGGTAGGTCTTCTTGGTCGTTTTCCTCGTTACACTTAAGCTGTTCATTATTTTCTCCCTTGGTTTGGATGTTCCTGGCAGTTTTCCTCATTCAGATAGGTTATAAGCTTGTATGAGTGGGTTTTTATCTTTTGACCTTGGGGGAGGGCGTGTTAACCTTTAGAGCAGTTTTACTTTTCTCCGTTTTCTTTGCTGCCTCGCGCGCACAGGGGTTGAGGAGTTTTCGGCGCGGATGGCCGTTACGCCGTCTGCGCTGAACCTCCCTGCTCAATCATGTTAGGCAGAAGATAGACAGGTTTGAGGATTGTTTTGGGGGTTTGGTAGGATGTTGTTTCCGTGGTGCATTCCCTGGACTTTGAGCCAAAGCCGTTTCACCGACACGTTTCTTCTCGGCCTCGCCGAAGCTTGAAGTTGAAACCGTAGTTTGTCGGAGGGGGTCTGCTTTTGAGAGGAGTTCCTGGTTACTTTTGAGCCCAGCCTGTGTTTCTCGCGCCATCATGCGCAGCCCTTTTGTTCGGTCGCCTAAAACCCTAGCGGGGTAGAAGGGATGTGCCACCGTTATAGTTCGTTAATTGAAAGCAGCATGGGTAGTGTTCTTGATGGGAGTACCCTGTGCAGAGAAGTTCATACACTCCCCGCGGAGAGTGAAATGTATAGTCAAATTAATGTAACCTTTCCGCCGCAAGTTGCATGAGTTTCATTAGTTATGTGTCTGCTGGGCTTTATGGTTAAAGTGTTGACTAGCACGGGCTTGATGCATTCAATCCTTCTCTATGTTTGCTTTGCAATAGAATAGTAGCTAAATGTCACACGTTGCATATGATATACATGTTTGTTTCAATGTATTGCTATCATGAGAAAAGTGGCATGTTGCTAAATAGTGTAGATTTAGTACTGGTATAGATATGGTTGATAATCTTGATATTATGCAACAGTGGTAGATTGCTCAAGAATGAGTGTGCTTCATATAGATCAGGTCATAGAATATTGCACCCTAGTCTCAAGGCATTATAGAGCTGAACAATGTATGCATTTATTGCACTGAACATTAGCATACTAGACATAGGATAATAGCACATTGCATAGTATTGCATACTAGTTTGATTATTCAGCCCAAAGGGCTTATGTCTTAATTCCATTGACTGGTTACTATCATGATACACTTGAGAAGGAATAAACTGTTATATAATGTCTGAAATTCAAATTGCTTAATGTCACAATGTTATACATGGCAGGAGGAACTTACAAGGTCCAAAAGGCAGAAGAAGAAGGCCCCTATGGTCGAAGAACAACCAGACATAGAGGTCATCACAAAGACCGAATGCACATATGAAGACACCCAATGTGTTTCAGGTGTTGAGCCCGAGTACAAATGGGGCGAGATTTATAGATTGATTTCCCGCCGGGAGGTCCCTGACATGGGTCTCGAAGAAGAACCCATTTACGTCAACATAGAAAAATCCGCCATCATGAAGGTGGCTACCAGACCAGAGATGTTCCCTTGCTCTGAGGTGATTAGATGGATTCTTCCCCATACAAACACAGCCACCATGCTCATAGGGAATGTGGAAGGCCAGGGCTATGCTGCATTTAGCCCAGGATATGTGGCGTTGGCCTATCATCTGCCAGAACCTCAAATCTTTCTATCTGATGACTGGCTGGCTAACATCAGAATGGACCTGGTGGAAACCCTGAAGAAGATGCTCTTGCTAGGAAATCTTTATCGATACAGAGCAACTGGTGAGTATGATACAGCGAGCTTGAGGCCTCCTTACAGATTTGTAGCCCTGATGCTTAACAGGATCTTTGGGAGAGCTCATGGCAGACTCTCTTCAAATTCGAATGGATACCCATCATGTTCCATGTGGCAACCCAAGGAATAGTATTCAATTGGGCCAGCCTGGTATCAAGCAGTCTTTCTTCTTGCGTGGCCGCTGCCTTGGGAGGAGAATCCATTCAAAAGTCCGAATTTTACATGAGCTCGATATTAGTAGATTGTATACTGTGCAACCAGCCTTTCCCTGGTCTCAAGTGTGTGTGTGACAGGGAAAGGATGCCTGTGTATGCCGCCTATAGACCATTGTGGGCTCAGCAGTACCATAGCCACTACAGGGAGGTCTGCGAGCAGTTCATTATGCCACTCTACACACTCATCTTCTGGAAGGAATGTGACTGTATGTCAGAGGAGGCTATGCAGGGAATAGAAGGGCATGCAGACTATATCCTGACTGAGAATGGCATGTACATCAGAATGTTTGGTGGCACGAAATGCCCCTTGTTGCTGCCCAAATACGCAACAGATTATATTATTCATAAAGAGGCAGTCAGGCAGGTATTCATTGATGTAATAGGGAATTACCTTTTTGAACAAAAGAAGGCTACATATCCTCCACTGCCATTCAAACTAGGTAGCTATAGATTTGCCAAGGTAAAACAAGCTACGGAGTTCATAGAAGAATTGGGGAAGTTCCATTTTGGTGAGATGCCTTTTCGAAGGAATGATACTCACGGTAAAATGGTAGAGCACTATAAAGAGCATAAAGTACATTTTGAGTACACTCACCACTTTGACAAGGAAGAATTTGTCTTCTGAAGTGCCCCTAACTTGACAGCTCTTAGAAGGAGGTTTAAGCCTAAGAACCCCACCAAGGGTGGAAAAGGGGATGAGCAAGCCAGAGCTGAGCAGGCCAGAGCTGAAGAAGAGGCCAAGAGGAGACAGGAAGAGGCCCAGAAGCTAGAACATGAAGCTACTGAATGGCTGCAGAAAGGAGAAGAAGAAAAAAGAAAAGCTGCCCAAGAAGTAGCTGAAAAAGCACAAGAGGCAGCCAAAGAAACAGAGGAGGCAGCTAGACAGGAAGCTGAAGAAGCAAAGAGAAAGCTAGATGAAGAGCTCCAAAAGCAAGAGGCTGAAAGAATGAAGTTAACACAACAGTCAATTTCTGAAACGCCAGCAGGACAGACCCAGGGGGAGGAAAACCACGAGGTGCAAACCTTTGAAATACCTGCTTCCAGCACCCTTGTGACTCCTACGCTCCAGCTAAGGCCTTTCATTCAGGAAAAGGGCAAGGAGATCCCTGATTTCAATACGGTGTATTATGATAGGGATACCAAAAGAATAATGAAGAGGACAAAAAGAAAGGTAGAATCAGAAGGAATGGTTGGCAAAATGGTAACAGATACTGCTGTTATGATAGGGACAGACGTGGATCCAAGACTTACCATAAGGGCCGGAACTGCAATACTGCATGCCTCAGAGGATAACATAGACAAGGTAATGACTAAACTGGAGTCATATAAGAAATCTTCTGAGCAGCTGAGGGATACCCTGAAGAGAGAGAGAGAGAGAAGAGGGAAACAAACTAAAGCGCAAGTTTGAACACTTACAAAGGGAAATGAATACTGCTGAAGCTGAACTGCAGGTTCTCCATGAAGAAAGACAGGCCCAGGAGACTACACAGGAACACCTAGAACAAGTACAAGCAGAAGAGAAAGGATTGAAGAAGGAGAAGGAGCTGTTACTATCAAAGGTGGTAGAGCTGGAAGAGCAATAGAAGATCATCTATGAGGCCAATGATTTACAGGTCCAAGAACTGAAAGGGCAGCTAGCGTCTCTGACTGCTAACCTGGAGGCAGCCAAGGAACAAAAAGTTGATCTGCAACCATTTAAAGAATATATCCTGGCTCAGAAGGCTAAAATGCTACAGCTACAGACCGCTCTGGAAGAATAAAGGTGCAAAGTCCTTCAGATTGACAGCAGGCTAGAAGAGACCATGGAAACTGCCTCATACTTCGTTGATCGATCTCAGGATGTTCTTGAGGTCTTAAGTGCCAGAATGGCGAGGCCGGAAGATGAGGCCGATACTCTAGAAGGGCTACCAGCAAAATACCATCAAGCCCTCAGGAGAGACCACAATCTAGTAGAGTTTTCCATCAGCACTGTAGAGGACTTCAAGAAGGCTTTAAAAAAGACGCAGGGAGCGTGCTCAGAATATTTCAGAAGGCTCTTGAATATGTACAACCGATGTCAAACAGAGGCTGAGCATAGGCTTGAAGAGTTCCCAGACCATGAGGCCTTTGTGGAAATATTGCAGAAAAGATATCAAGATGCAGAGGCCAGAACTCAACAGATTAGAACCATTGATGACCTAGTGCTGAAGAACGAGGTAGGACACGTAGCCGTTAGCATGCAATTTCTAGAAGATCAACTTCGGTTGATCCCAGCAAGGATAGAGGCCATCAAGAACCAAGTTGAAAATTTTGAAATCAACATCCAGTTCCTGGAGCCATGCGCATTTGAAGGCATTGCAGCTGAAGCAGCAGCGTGGAAAAAGTTCTTAGATAGTCAGGCGGGACCCTCCTCATAAAGGACCGGTCAACTTTGTAATAATTTAATAATTCTGTAAAGCTTTTTGAGAAGTGAGGCGTTGGGAATACTAAAGGTTGGGAAGCCCAAAGGTCATTTTGGGCAGCCCAACCATTTTTACCTTTTGTATAAAAGTAGGAAGCGTAGAAGGAAAAGGGGCTTTTTTCCCCAGTAAGACTAGTGATGAAATATTTTAAGAAGAACTACTTCCTTTTGCAATAAAAAATTACAGTTTTCCTGTTGAAAGAAGATCGGTGGGGTTTCAAATGTTTTGCCATGGATAGTCGGAAGATGAACTATTTTGTTTTTCAGCATTATATCCATGAATCGTGAGATCGTTCTAACTTTACGACCTATGTCTTTGTTTAAATGATTTTTGATTTATTTTATGAAATAACCACCATGAGTAATGTGTGCTGATCATAAATAATTAGCTATCTAATTGTTGAAATATCTCTCATTGTTCATGCCTGTAAAAGTAAATGTCAGCTATCTGTAAGTTCTTTTATCATGTGTGCACATCCACATTACTCATATATTAATCACAAGTCGGCTCCCCAGGGATAGATAGATAAATAGATAGATAAATAGATAGGTAATTAGTTAGTTAATTGATTTACTCTCATTGCTGCATGTGTGACTCGGATGCTAGTGAGCCTAAGACGAGAGGTAAGAACCTACGCATCAATTTGTGAATGCTCCTTGCATCCTTCACCACCCTGCATAATTAGGTAGACACTTGCATCCCATTGTTAAGTAAAAAATACAAAAACTCGGTGGACCGGGCCGCAACCGGTAAACCCTTTGTTTGTTACCTTGACCTACGGTAGCCGGACCGCAAACCGGACGGATTCCCTATACAAAAAAATCAACGGGCTAGTTGGGAACATTGATTGGGGAGAATCCTTTACTGTTTCCGCCTGTGATTTTCCAGGCCTCAACAGTTTTGGTGCTAGAAGGAGGGCCGCCAGTAAATGGCTGGCCGTGGAACTTAATTTTCCCAAGACTATCCTACCAGCAGATGTTTGAAGCATTCAACCTAACTCAGATATTTGCATATTCCGGTGCTATCCTTGAAGGACTTTTTTCCTAGTGTTCCTTTCGTTTACCGTTGCTCATGGCTGGTAATCAACCCAACCCTTTGCCAGCATGGAGAGCTAGGTCACCGCTGAACTTAACTCCTCCTTTGCATAATCTACCTCAAGCCTTTGACAAGCTATTGCCTAAGTTTGATCCTGAGGAAGAGATTGTTGTTGACGATCACCTTCAAAGCTTCTACCTAGCATTAGAAGGGCTAAGGGCTGGAGAACATGAAGATGTGGTCTGTAGGCTGTTCCCACACACTCTGAAAGGAGCAGCAACATCCTGGTATTTCAGTCTGCCTGCAAACTCCATTCCTGATTGGGACACTTTTGAAAGAGTTTTTAGAAGTAAATATACAGCCCAAAAAATGCACGTCTCATTGATGAAAGGTCTTGGTCAGCTAAGAAAAGAGAAGAATGAAAAGGTGCATAGTTTCACTCAGAAATTTTCACTGTACCTAAAAAACTTTTCTACAGTTGACAGACCTTCAGACAAGGTTTTGATTGAGTATTAAACCTCAGCCCTAGGGCCTAAGCTAGCCATGTTTTCCAAGATGAAACTCAAGCCTACCCTGGTAGAAACTTATGAAGAGGCTGAAAGGGTAGAGGCTGAAAGTGAGAGTGTAGAGGATTATCCCAATCCACTTGAAGACAAGATTACTTCGATGTCTAAACCTAGAAAAGATCAATAACATGATTACCAAGGAATGATGAAAATGCTTAAAAAACTGTCCAACCGAATAATGGACCTGGAGAAAGAAAGGGATGTTCAGAAAACCTATAAGCCTCACTATCCGAAAAAAGAGGGTAATAACCAATGGCAGGTCCCTCCTCCCCATTCGGCATCAATAAACATAACAAAAGTAGGAGGGGATAATTTCTGTACCTTTCACCAACAACCTCATTCTGAGAAGAAGTGTCCTCAATGGTTACATTCAATGACATTGGCGATGAATAAGTTGTTGGATCCTAAGTTGATTAAGGACAGTGGTGAGGAGGAAACGGAGAAACAGATCATGAGAAAACCGGAGGATGATACTTTGTTCTCATGGAATGGTATTTCACTTTTTGACATGGAAAATGACACTCCTAAATATGAATGCACATCTACAACTACGAAGGACATGAGAGTCATAGGCCAAGACAATGCAATGGTTTCTAAAATTAATAAGTGGCAGGAGAATGTTAAGAAACAGGACGAGGGAAAAATGCATAAGAATGATACCCTCAACCAAAGGGCTGAGCCGATCATTGAGACTGTCAAACTTGTAGAAGAACAGACATGTGTTAGTGGGGAAAACTTTAATGAAACTCAAGAGCTAGCAAAGGATATACCTACTCAAAACCAACTAGGGGAAGAAGACCAAGAACCAGGTTGGAAAGAAAACCTTGACACCCCACCTTTTCTTTTGACTTTAGAAATGCTGAATTATAATGTGCATAACTACTTGGTGGACTCTGGAGCAGTAGTGAATGTGATGCCCCTTGAGATTTGTAAAAAGATTAATGGACAGCTAGAGTCCACACCTCGTGAAGTAACACAATTAGATCGCACAGGTGTCAAGGTGGTGGGATAAATGAAGAATGTCCTCACTCGTTTGGCTGCAAACAACAAGATATGTCAATTTATTGATATTATGGTGGCTGACATACCAAGGGGATATGGGCTCATTCTCAACCGAGATTGGGCTGCCAGGTTGAAAGGTTATTTTGCCTCAGATTGGTCTCACCTGTTGTTGCCTCTCAAGGGTACCCCAAATCCAATAAAAATTCTGAGAGAACCATACATGAAGTATACTGTCACTAAGTTAGGAGAAGAAAATGAGTCTGCTGATTCTATCCTGGGAAACTATCTGACTGAGTGTAAGCTGAGACATCACACCTCAAGAAAGGCCAGTTCCACGATTGACACCCAGCCTGAACTCCTTCAACTTCCTCAGGCTGTGAGAGATGATTATAGAATTGTAGACATGTGTTCAGTTTCAAAAACAGCACAGATAGACCATGGTTAGGTATCTCATGTCTATGATTCAGCCCATCCTTTAACTCATTATGATTAAATATTTTTAGGGGTGGGAAATTTTTTTTTTTCGTTTCTGGTGCTTTGTACATAAATAAATTGTTTGTGGCTTTGATGCTTTTCTTTTGATCATTTGATTTAATGCTGTTTTATTTTATTTTATAGTTTTGCTAGTTTTCCTTTCGGTTTTGAATAAGAGGCAAACTTTTGGTTGCAATGGAAACATCAGGGTTCTGTATTAACTAAATTCCTGAGCGAAAGACCGTGCTGCAAAGTATGGAATGTCTTCTAGTAGTAGTGTTCCTAGCTGGCAACACATTCATTGAAGTCTTAATTAACCCCTGTAAATAACTCAGAAGTGAAAAGGGTCTGAGGTACTATTTCGAGGCTCCATCCATTTCACATCTTAAATACCCAAGGGAGGGACAACAAAAGACCCTCGGAAAGGAAGCTGAGTGAAACAGTATATCATATATAAATGATCCCATGCCATAAATCGAGAAAAGGCTAAAAGCTATTAAGAGTCAGCACTCCTGAAAGAAACAAGACATATCAAAGCAGAGCTTGAATAAAACCTTAATGTCAAAGCATAAAGTACTAGATGGCCATGAGATCCTCTCCGTCCGTGAACTGAAATATGAAGTATACTGTTCACACAAAAGGACACTATGGGATAGAGGATCCTGAATGAAAATTTAGTAAGGAAAGGCCTGAAGGAGGACTCATATCAAAAGAACTAAGGTTTAAAAGGCACGAAAGTGCAGTTGGCATGGGAATGAGGAACAAAAGGATGACACTGTTTCCCTCTGTTACAATCCTGTGGTGTCTAAGCTGTAACTACCAAAGGGCAGGAAAAATAAACCTCATTTATTTGGCCTCAAAAGAGTTATTCAGACCTAAAACACTACTGATGTTACCTTCTCCTGAAAGATTGGGCTTCTTCTGAGTAATTTAATGCATAATATGGGCTGGCTTAGGAATGCAAACATCTAGAAGATTTCGATTTTAGTCAGATAGTATTGAGCTGGGGAAAGGTTAATTCAGAGATTTGGAGTTCACCAGGTAGTCACCAATTGTTGCACCTGCAACAATTTTCCAAAATTCTGAAAGATTTTGGGACCCTCCTTTGTCTTGGATGAGCCTATTTTTCTTCCTTCCTTTGATGCAATGATTTCTCTGAATGTTTTAATACTTGGATTGCTCTGCTTGCTGCCTTGGAGAGCCATTGGAAACCAGCCGGACTGCTGCTGTTGAACGTACTTGAAGCCTTATTGAAATCGAAATTTGTTTTGTTTTTGTTTTTCGCCATTGCGGCTGTTTTCAAGTTCCCCCCCCCCGATTTAAGAACCTTCCGACTGCCGATCTTTGATTTATGGCGGGCGCTTTTCTGATAAGGAATTGGATGATATTTTGATCTTTCATCCCACCATTGTGGATGCTTTTGAGCTTTCACCATCCGATTTTAAATCCTCCCGATGTCCGACGCAGATAACAAAAGTGGAAGCTTTCGCCATCTTCTATCCCGCCGTTGCGGCTGATTTTGAGCTTTCACCTCCCGATTGGAAATCCGTCCGACGACTGATCGTATGATTATTACCCACCATACGTGCATGCCTGGCTTGGTAGACGTTGTGCCCTTCCGCCGTTGCGGAGGGAAGACCACTCTCGGCTGCCGATGTGAAAACCCTCCGACGCCCGATTTTTGTCTCCTCGCACGTGTGAGAGTTTATATATACGGGGACGACGGTTTGGATTTTTTATTGTTATTTTTCACTGCCGAGCACTGTCGCGTTGAGCACTATTGTACTGAGTTGTCCTTATCTGGAGAGAAGAAGGCCCCGCTGTCGCTGTACCAGCTTCCAGGTGGTAGAGGTAGAATTCTGACCGTCGTCGACTCACCATATTCATCGGGTTACCAGGTAGGTCTTCTTGGTCGTTTTCCTCGTTACACTTAAGCTGTTCATTATTTTCTCTCGTGGTTTGGATGTTCCCAGTGGTTTTCCTCATTCAGCTAGGTTATAAGCTTGTATGAGTGGGTTTTTATCTTTTGACCTTGGAGGAGGGCGTGTTAACCTTTAGAGCAGTTTTGCTTTTCGCCGTTTTATTTGCTGCCTCGCGTGCACAAGGGTTGAGGAGTTTTCGGCGCGGACGGCCGTTACGCCGTCTGCGCCGAACCTCCCTGCTCAATCATGTTAGGCAGAAGATAGACAGGTTTGAGGATTGTTTTGGGGGTTTGGTAGGCTGTTGTTTCTGTGGTGCATTCCCGAGACTTTGAGCCAAATCCGTTTCACCTACGCATTTCTGCTCGGCCTCGCCGAAGCTTGAAGTTGAAATCATATTTTGTCGGAGGGGGTCTACTTTTGAGAGGAGTTCCTGGTTACTTTTGAGCCCAGCCTGTGTTGCTCGCGCCATCATGCACAGCCCTTTTGTTCGGTCTCCTAAAACCCTAGCGGGGTAGAAGGGATGTGTCACCATTATAGTTCGTTAATTGAAAGCAGCATGGGTAGTGTTCTTGATGGGAGTACCCTGTGCAGAGAAGTTCATACACTCCCTACGGAGAGCGAAATGTATCGTCAAATTAATGTAACCTTTCCACTGCAAGTTGCATGAGTTTCATTAGTTATGTGTCTGCTGGGCTTTATGGTTAAAGTGTTGACTGCCACGGGCTTGATGCATTCAATCCTTCTCTATGTTTGCTATGCAATAGAATAGTAGCTAAATGTCACACCTTGCATATGATATACATGTTTGTTTCAATGTATTGCTATCATGAGAAAAGTGGCATGTTGCTAAATAGTGTAGATTTAGTACTGGTATAAATATGGTTGATAAGCTTGATATTATGCAATAGTGGTAGATTTCTCAGGACTGAGTGTGCTTCATATAGATCAGGTCATAGAATATTGCACCCTAGCCTCAAGGCATTATAAAGCTGAACAATGTATGCATTTATTTCACTGAACATTAGCATACTAGACATAGGATAATAGCACATTGCACATTATTGCATACTAGTTTGATTATTCATCCCAAAGGGATTATGTATTAATTCCATTGACTGGTTACTATCATGATAGACTTGAGAAGGAATAAATTGTTATATAATGTCTGAAATTCGAATTCCTTAATGTCACAATGTTATACATGGCAGGAGGAACTTACAATGTCCAAAAGGCAGAAGAAGAAGGCCCCTATGGTCGAAGAACAACCAGACGTAGAGGTCATCACAAAGACCGAATGCACATATGAAGACACCCAATGTGTTTCGGGTGTTGAGCCCGAGTACAAATGGGGTGAGATTTATAGATTGATTTCCCGCCGGGAGGTCCCCGACATGGGTCTCGAAGAAGAACCCATTTACGCCAACATAGAAAAATCCACCATCATGAAGGTGGCTACCAGACCAGAGCTATTCCCTTGCTCTGAGGTGATTAGATGGATTCTGCCCCATACAAATACAGCCACCATGCTCATAGGGAATGTGGAAGGCCAGGGATATGCTGCATTTAGACCAGGATATGTGGCGTTGGCCTATCATCTGCCAGAACCTCAAATATTTCTATCTGATGACTGGATGGCTAACATCAGAATGGACCTGGTGGAAACCCTGAAGAAGATGCTCTTGCCAGGAAAGCTTTATCAGTACAGAGCAACTGGTGAGTATGATACAGCGAGCTTGAGGGCTCCTTACAGATTTGTAGCCCTGATGCTTAACAAGATCTTTGGGAGAGGTCATGGCAGACTCTTCAAATTTGAATGGATACCCATCATGTTCCATGTGGCAACCCAAGGGACAGTCTTCAATTGGGCCAGCCTGGTATCAAGCAGTCTTTCTTCTTGCGTGGTTGTTGCCTTGGGAGGAGAATCCAAGAAAAAGTCCAAATTTTACATGAGATCGATATTAGTAGATTGTATACTGTGCAACCAGCCTTTCCCTGGTCTCAAGTGTGTGTGGGACAGGGAAAGGATGCCTGTGTATGCCGCCTATAGACCATTGTGGGCTCAGCAGTACCATAGCCACTACAGGGAGGTCTGTGAGGAGTTCATTATGCCACTCTACATACTCATCTTCCGGAAGGAATGTGTCTGTATTTTAGAGGAGGCTATGCAGGTAATAGAAGGGCATGCAGACTATTTCTTGACTAAGAATGGCATGTACATCAGAATGTTTGGTGGCACGAAATGCCCCTTGTTGCTGCCCAAATACGCAACAGATTATATTATTCATAAAGAGGCAGTCAGGCAGGTATTCATTGATGGAATAGGGAATTAACTTTTTGAACAAAAGAAGGCTACATATCCTCCGCTGCCATTCAAACTAGGTAGCTACAGATTTGCCAAGGTAAAACAAGCTGCGGAGTTCATAGAAGAATTGGGGAAGTTCCATTTTGGTGAGATGCCTTTTTGAAGGAATGATACTCATGGTAAAATGGCAGAGCACTGTAAAGAGCATAAAGTACATTTTGAGTACACTCACCACTTTGACAAGGAAGAATCTGTCTTCTGAAGTGCCCCTAACTTGACATCTCTGAGAAGGAGGTTTAAGCCTAAGAACCCCACCAAGGGTGGAAAAGGGGCTGAGCAAGCCAGAGCTGAGCAGGCCAGAGCTGAAGAAGAGGCCAAGAGGAGACAGGAAGAGGCCCAGAAGCTAGAACAGGAAGCTGCTGAATGGCTATAGAAAGGAGAAGAATAAAAAAGAAAAGCTTCCCAAGAAGCAGCTAAAAAAGCACAAGAGACAGCCAAAGAAACAGAGGAGGTAGCTAGACAGGCGGCTGAAGAAGCAAAGAGAAAGCTATATGAAGAGCTCCAAAATCAAGAGGCTGAAAGAATGAAGTTAACACAATAGTCAATTTCTGAAACGCCAGCAGGACAGACCCAGGGGGAGGAAAACCCCGAGGTGCAGACCTTTCAAATACCTGCTGCCAGCACCCTTGTGACTCCTACGCTCCAGCTAAGGCCTTTCATTCAGGAAAAGGGAAAGGAGATCCCTGATTTCAATACGGTGTATTATGATAGGGATACCAAAAGAATAATGAAGAGGATAGAAAGAAAGGTAGAATAAGAAGGAATGGTTGGCAAAATGGTAACAGATACTGCTGTTATGATAGGGACAGACGTGGATCCAAGACTTACCATAAGGGCTAGAAATGCAATACTGCATGCCTCAGAGGATAACATAGACAAGGTAATGACTAAACTGGAGTCATACAAGAAATCTTCTGAGCAGCTGAAGGATACCCTGAAGAGAGAGAGAGAAGAGGGAAACAGACTAAAGCACAAGTTTGAACACTTACAAAGGGAAATGAAGACTGCTGAAGCTGAACTGCAGGTTATCCATGAATAAAGATAGGCCCAGGAGACTACACAGGAACACCTGGAACAAGTACAAGCAGAATACCAAGGATTGAAGAAGGAGAAGGAGCTGTTACTGTTAAAGGTGGTAGAGCCGGAAGAGCAGCAGAAGATCATCTATGAGGCCAATGATTCACAGGTCCAAGAACTGAAAGGGCAGCTAGCATCTCTGACTACTAACCTGGAGGCATCCAAGTAATAGCAAGTCGATATGCAGCCATTTAAAGAATATATCCTGGCTCAGAAGGATAAAATGATACAGCTGCAACCGCTCTGGAAGAAGAAAGGTGCAAAGTCCTTTAGATTGACAGCAGGCTAGAAGAGACCATGGAAACTGCCTCATACTTCATTGATCGATCTCAGGATGTTCTTGAGGTCTTAAGTGCCAGAATGGCAAGGCCGGAAGATGAGGCCGAGACTCCAGAAGGGCTACCAGCAAAAGACCATCAAGCCCTCAGGAGAGATCACAATCTAGTAGAGTTTGCCATCAGCACTGCAAAGGACTTCAAGAAGGCTATAAAAAAGACGCAGGGAGCATGCTCAGAATATTTCAGAAGGCTCCTGAATATGTACAACCGATGTCAAACAGAGGCTGAGCATAGGCTTGAAGAGTTCCCAGACCATGAGGCCTTTGTGGAAATATTACAGAAAAGATATCAAGATGCAGAGGCCAGAACTCAACAGATTAGAACCATTGATGACCTAGTGATGAAGAACGAGGTAGGACACGTAGCCGTTAGCATGCAATTTATAGAAGATCAACTTCGGTTGAGCCCAGCAAGGATAGAGGCCATCAAGAACCAAGTTGAAAAGTTTGAAATCAACATCCAGTTCCTGGAGCCATGCGCATTTGAAGGCATTGCAGCTGAAGCAGCAGCGTGGAAAAAGTTCTTAGATAGTTAGGCGAGACCCTCCTCATAAAGGACCGGTCAACTTTGTAATAATTTAATAATTCTGTAAAGATTTTTGAGAAGTGAGGCGTTGGGAATACTAAAGGTTGGGAAGCCCAAAGGTCACTTTGGGCAGCCCAACCATTTTTACCTTTTGTATAAAAGTAGGAAGCGTAGAAGGAAAAGGGGATTTTTTCCCCAGTAAGACTAGTGATGAAATATTGTAAGAAGAACTACTTCCTTTTTCAATAAAAAATTACAATTTGCCTGTTGAAAGAAGATCGGTGGGGTTTCAAATGTTTTGCCATGGATAGTCGGAAGATGAACTATTTTGTTTTTCAGCATTATATCCATGAATCGTGAGATCTTTCTAACTTTACGACCTATGTCTTTGTTTAAATGATTTCTGATTTATTTTATGAAATAACCACCATGAGTAATGTGTGCTGATCATAAATAATTAGCTATCTAATTGTTGAAATATCTCTCATTATTCATGCCTGTAAAAGTAAATGTCATCTATCTGTAAGTGCTTTTATCATGTGTGCACATCCACATTACTCATATATTAATCACAAGTTGGCTCCTCGGGGATAGATAGATAAATAGATAGGTAATTAGTTAGTTAATTGATTTACTCTCATTGCTGCATGTGTGACTCGGATGCTAGTGAGCCTAAGATGAGAGGTAAGAACCTGCGCATCACTTTGTGAATGCTCCTTGCATCCTTCACCACCCTGCATAATTAGGTAGACACTTGCATCCCATTGTTAAGTAAAAAATACAAAAACTCGGTGGACCGGGCCGCAACCAGTAAACCCTTTGTTTGTTACCTTGACCTACGGTAGCCGAACCGCAAACCGGACGGATTCCCTATACCAAACAATCAATGAGCTAGTTGGGAACGTTGATTGGGGAGAATCCTTTACTGTTGCCGCCTACGATTTTCCAGGCCTCAACACAGCCATATAGCCCGAGCTTGTCTCATGTCTAGCCATGCAGAGCCTTTCTTTATATCCTTTGCAACTTGATTCCCTTTTTACTGGGAGGGGATTTTCTGGGAAATAGGGAAGAACCGGGTTTAATCCTTTTGTGTCGCCCCAACAAAAGACCCACAGTGTTGGCCCTTTCGGCAACAACCTGCGCGCAGGTTGCAGTCTCACCCGAAACAACTATGGGGTGCCGCAGAATCAGGTTTCTGCACGCAAAGAGGGGGATTACTGTACCTTAGCCTTGAATAACCTTATCTATCAGTAATCACAAAGTTTTACCATTTATTCTCATATAAGTTCGCAGATAGATAGATAACCGTGACTTGCTTAACCCACTACAGGGAATTCACAGCGAAGCTTATTATTTAGCAGTGATCTATATTATCAGATATATTTTTATTAATGCATAAAAGATAACAGAAACAGAAAACAACACAAGAAACCACAACATCGAATATAACGTGGTTCACCCCCAGTGTAGGGGCTATGTCCACCAAACTGCGTTTTATTCAACTTGCTACAAAACCGTAGTTTGATCTGCGCACTCAGCTGCAGATTCCTTCAGTCCTTAAAAGCTACGCACACAGCTGCAGATCTTTCCTTAATCCTTATTACAAAACCCTCTGCGCACACAACTGCAGAGGTCGTCCACGTACACAGCTGGGACTTAACCTTCTTTACAAAATCAACCTTAACCTTGCCTTAATCTTCCTTACATCATAAAACCTCACCTATCTTCTTTACATAAGCGCTTATTTATATTGCGCATTTTTACAAGACCATGGTCTTAAACCATGGGCACCCAAAAAAAACCCTAAACCCTGGATTTAAACCACGGGTTTATTACAACAAAGAGGGTTTTGACTTACCCTGATACCCCTAAGACTATCTTGACTCATAACTCCGCTTACCAACAGCCGTGAAGTTACCACAACTAGTAATCCATTAGGGTACGCACCCCAACAGGCCCCTAAGACTCACTAGTGGCCCGTCCCGGGACACTCTTTAGCTTCTCTGGTGGCAGAATTTCGCTGTTGAGACATAATGTACTACTTGGTGAAGCTCTCCATGCTGCTGCCGGTTGCGTACTTCTGTCCTTTGCAGCAGTTTTACTGATGAAAGCTGTCGTGACCACCTGCAACACCATCCTTTACTGTGATGGCCGATACCTAACCATCCACGACTTTGGGGTCCCCTGGGATTGCGTGTCCCACTGTGAGAAGAGTATAGCTGGCATGGTTCTGTTACGCCGAAAGACTGCTTGGTGGGAATCCCCAGAGTCTTTCTGCGAGGCCTCACGCCCTTGGTTGCTCTACGTTAGAGCAAACTCCTGGCCGTCTTTGCAAATTTAGAGCAAACTCCTGGCCGTCTTTGCAAATTTAGAGCAAACTCCTGCCTGTCGATGTACTTAGCCAAGTAGAACTGTGCTAGAGGGGTACTTAGAAGGTGCTGCAGACCTCTGTCCCTTACTTTCCGTACTAGCACCTGAACATTACAGTCGTTCAACATAGTTTAGGCTGAATATGTCACAGATGTGCTTCAGGTAGAAAGTACAGGTCGAGATGGCTCCTTATAGAATCCCGAGGCTGAATTTGGCATCATGGTGCAGTAATGATGCCAAATCTGACGAAGTTCTAGGAATCTGCTCCACACAGCGCCATATTTTCCCAAAATCTCATTATGACCAGTAATGAGAGCAACGCTCGTGCCAGCGCTGCCGAATGCAGTATGTCCCATCCGTCACATTTTGGGCTGCGACACACCTTGACAATTTCTGACTTCGACACAACCTGACCCTGCGACCTACGACCAACTTGTAGCTTCGCATCCTGTAGACAAAATAGACTACGATAATCCATAGTACGACAAGCATGTTACTTATTTGGTTGGAGCTACCTCCTGTTCTGAGTACCTGGCCTGTCTGTGTACTTTTTTAAACGGCTCCCATTTATCATAGAGGGGAAAATCTCACCATTTAACTTGGCTAGCTGGACTGTGCCCCCGTCATTAACTTTCTGTACTAGATACGGTCCTTTCCAATGTGTCTTAAACTTGCCAAGGAACTTCATGAATTTGCTGTCATAAAGGAGCACAAGATCACCCTGCTGAAAATGTTTCTTCTTGATGTGTCTGTCATGCCACGCTTTTTCTCGAGCTTT
>LPNX010806837.1:135339-164693 GCA_001517045.1 Pseudotsuga menziesii
CCGTTCAGGAAATGTGATCCCTGATCACTCATAAGAACTTTGGGACACCCAAATCTAGATAGGATGGTGTCGAAGATGAACTTCGCAGCAGTAGCAGCGTTACAGGTCTTGACCGATTGAGCTTCGGCCCAACGGGTAAGATAATCAGTTGCTGTAATGATGTATCGAGCTCCTGACTTTTTCGCAGGGGGGTTGATAGGTCCAACAAAGTCAATGGCCCATTTGTCAAAGGCCTGCAATGTTACTTGTGGAGCTAGGGGCATTTCATCCCTCCTAGATGGTTTACCTATCCTCTGACAGATGTTGCAGCTGTGGCAATATTCTCTTGCATCTTTATGAAGTGTGGGCCACCATAAACCGGCTATCAAAATCTTCTGCGCTGTGGCTTTTCCTGCATAGTGACCTCCTGCTGCACCAGAATGTGCTTCCGCCAAGATTAGAGGTTTTTCGTGTTCCAAAACACATCTGCGCAGTATCTCATCTGGTCCCATTTTATACAGCTGCCCTGCTATTAAAGTGAAGTCCGCGGCTCGAACCACCAACTGCTTCTTCTGCTGTGTGGTCATCTCTGAAGGGGGGATACCTGTAGTCAAATACTGAGCAATATCCTGGAAATATTCATCAACTATCTGTATAGCAAATAATTGTGCATCGGGGAGGCCTTCGTCCATGTTGGTAGGTTCTTCGCCTGACTCGAGCCTCGACAAGTGGTCAGGTCCTAGGTTAAGTCTTCCAGGCTTAACAATGATCTCAAAATCATACTCTTGAAATAGAATTAACCATCTGCATATTCTTCCACCTAGCAGAGGTTTGTTAACCAAGTACTTCAAAGCAGAATGGTCAGTAAACATCTTAAAATGAGATCCTAGTAGATAATGTCAGAATTTTTGTAATGCATATACCATAGCAAGGCCTTCACGTTCTGTCGTAGTATAATTTTTCTCTGCTGTAGATAACTTTCTGCTGGCAAAAGAGATAGGGTGATCGATATTACCTACGCCTGGTTGGGAAAGCACAGTACCTAAAGCAATAGAGGATGCATCAACATGCACATGAAACTCCTTGTTCCAGTCAGGGAATACTAGGATAGGGGCAGTCACCACTTTTTCTTTCAGAATGTCGAGGCTTGCTTGGCATTCTGGTGTCCATTCGAACTTAATATCCTTCTTTAGCTGTCTTTCCATTGGGGCAGTAATCTTGGCATATCCTTGGATGAATTTCTTGTAGTAACCGGTGTGACCCAGCTTTGTGTGAAGTTGTTTGACGGACTTCGTAGGTGGCAGGTTCACAATAATAGCAATCTTCGCAGGGTCCATCATTAATCCCTGCTTACATACCACATGACCAAGTAGAATGCCAAAGGGTGCACAGAAAATGCAGTTTTTCAAGTTCAAGGAGATTTGGTGCTGTCTGCATTTGTCCAACATAAGTCTCAAACTAGTTATATGGTCTTTTACTAGCCCAAAAATAGTCCAATCATCAAAGTAAACTTCTAGGAATTTGTGTATGTATTCCTTAAACGCGGAGATGACTACTTGCGAAAATATGGCAGGTGCATTCTTCAGCCCGAAGGGCATGACAGTATACTGGAAGGATCCCATTTCGGTAGCAAAGGTTGTCTTGTGACGGTCCTCTGGAGCAATTCGGATCTGATGGTAGCCCGAAAACCCATCGGTAAAAGAGTATACTTCTTGACCTCCGACATTGTCGAGCACTTCATCTGTAAAGGGAGTGGGAAAAGGGTCATGCAGACAGGCATCATTAAGTTTCCTTAGATCGACACAGATTCGGATTTCACCCTTATTCTTCTTCTCCTGGACGACCATAGGGTTGACCCACTCAGATTCTTCAACAGGTTCAATTATTCCTGCAGCAACCATCTTATCCAACTCTAGCTTAACCTTTTCCTTGTATTTTGGATTCAATCTATAAGGGCGCTGCTTCACAGGCTTCGCATCAGGCTTTAGGGGGATCTTCATTACTTCGATATCTCCCAAGATACCTTTCATTTCAGAGAACGTTGTCGGAAAAAGATCTTGGTATTCATGGAGAAGTTGAGTTACCTTGCTGACCATCTCGTCATCCCAATAGTCGCCAATGGTAGCAAACTTAGGCTGTTCCTCGGATCCAATGTTAACTGTGCGCGTCTTCAAGGGCTGCGTCACTGCGGGAACTTCAACTGCCGGTCCATGCACGTCGCAGTATCCTTCTGACTCAGGGATATCGAGATGACACAGGTCCTCCTCCTCGTCGACTGTGAAGTTATAACATTCAACTACGAGGGCTTCTTGTGTGGCCCAATCAGGGTAATTTTCTGCCACTTCTTGTTCGGTAAATACCTTAGTATGGATGATCCTGATAGCGGCGTTGAGGGCTGGACATACATCATTAGTAGAGAAAGTATGGATAAAGCTATGAACAAGACAGTCCCAACTTACAGTGTCTTGGCGAAGTTCAGCCTCCGCGTACCAGTTGTTCGCTAGTGGTCCCAGCGTGTGCACAAATCTATGTACCCACTCATCCTGAGGTACATACTTCCATGCCTCGTAGCATTTGATTAAGTGGTCCTGTGGACAAGTTTTCCCATCAAACTTGCTTCGCGCCTTTGCCAACTGGTTTGAGAATCTCAGGCGAAGGAGATTTTGACATGCTTTCCAGGTAGGGATCTGCTTCTTATGGCTCGTCCACCATCTGACTGCTGTGGCTCTGAATGCTGACTCGAGGGCCTCCATTTTCTGTAGGTCAGGTATCTGGTCTGAGAATTGTGCAATAAATAGTTCAGGATCTGTCGAACCATCATACATAGGTATAGTTCTGGTTTGTGAGTCGACCCACCTGAGAGATTTGGTAAGGCAGGCATTGCTGCCTCGATGGTGCTCAGATAATCGGTGTTGCCAAATTTCTAATTCATCTTCAGAGTCCGTCATACAGGAGCTACCAGATTCCTACCCTGCGGCCAGAGGATCCGCATAACCTTCTTCCTGCGCTGTGATAGTAGATATAGGTTCCACATCAGCTTGATCCTCATGGCGGAGTGGCTCAGTGTACCATTCCCCTTGTGAAGGATCCAGGGGCAGGATGACCCTGAAGTCTTTCCCTTCAAAGACCATCTGTCTCTTCTTTAGGTTAATGACTGCAGCATTTGCCATTGCCCATTCAATTCCTAACAGGGCCGAGTAAGGGTTGCTGTCGTCAATGATCTCAATTACTTCGAAATCCATGAAAGTGCTGACTCCGTCAATATCTATTTGGAGATCCAGGAATCTTCCTAAAGGTACAATCTTTTGTTGGTTGGCTAGCCGCAACTGTATAGGGGACCAGGCAAGGGTAGGTTTCCCCATTTGTTCCCAGGTTTGTTTGGGTAAAACGTTTACATCGGACCCCAAGTCCAGAATAACATCGGTCATATCATATGCCCCTATCTGAGCATTCAATCGCATTTCCCTACCGGTCCTGCTGACTCGATGAACAGTTTTGTCCTGACCACAAGTTTGCAGAGATTCGCAGGAAGCGATGACGTTCTGCAGCTCATTCAGAGCAGCTTGATTTCTTAAAATTTTGAGGCAACTTTGCAAAAAGGTAGATAATATACTTACTTTATCTAGCGATGCGTCGCAGGGTGACGACTGAGGCTGCGCAGGCGCGCTGGGTGGGCTAGGGCCAGCAAAATCCTTCTTGGCCTCCATGAATGTCTCTTTCTCTCTGATGATATCAAATGCAGGAATTTTCTCAGGAGCCTTACGAACTAGAGCTTCTACAGGCCGGTTTGGCGTATTTTGGATGTGTGTCATAACTCCACTTCTTGTAACGACATTGATGGTTGCCACTGGGCGGGGTTCCACAGAAATCATCTGGAGGCTCTGAGTAGGGGTAGTCTGTCGTGCCTGAATCTTAGTGATCAACTGGGGGCACTGCTCAATCACATGGTCTACGGCGCGGCAATACCGACACGTCGTAGTGGGGTTCCGAAAGTCGCGAGCCAAATGCCCAGCTTGGTTACAATTGTAACACACGAATTGGCTTCGGCCGCGCTCAACCATGCCTCCACAGCCTCCAGAAGTACCTCGTCCCGAGGCGCCCCCCTGGTATCCATAACTGTCGTTGCTTGGGCCTTCAGTGTGCACCCGGTATGCATCATAGGTGCGACACTCATCCTCATTATGACCTATAGATTTGCAAAAATTACATTAGGAGTTCTTAGGTCCTTGTCCATACCTTTGCAGCAGGTAACAGTTCTCAGGTCGGTGTTGACTATCATTCTGCAGAGCTCACAATAGAGAACTTACGGTGGAAAGGGGTTCGGCGCACCGGTCTGCAGGTACTTGTTTCCAGAGGGCACCGTTCCTTGTCATGACCTTCGGTCCGACATTGCGTACACCAGACCTCTTCGCGATCAGGTTTTCCCTTTTTCATCTCGCGAAGTTCTAGAGCCATCACGGCTAACTGCGCTTGGATTTGAGCAATACCAGAGTCATCTCCTACAAGGGCAGTCTCACAGGGGATTCACTTGTTGGCCAATATCCTATCATGTTAGTTCATATTGTGGGTTTTTAAATTATCAAAAATCGAACCAATATATTGCAGGTATTGGGGGAATGAGGGGTTTATGGTGCGGGTGGGTAGGGTGGTTTATAAGGATTGAGGTATAAAAAGGGATGGGGAGGAGGTTTTAAATATTGGGAGGGGGTTTCAACAAAAAGAGTTTGGGTCAATATCTCTCGAAATTAAGGGTATTCTTTAATATCCCATGATCGTACGTGCTATGTGAGAGGTTCACTAAGTGAAGTCCCCGTGGGCAGTCTCTAGTTTCATTGCGATTTCCAAAGCCTCTTGTTGGTCACCAACCTTCTATTGCATGAGTGGAGTTCGGATATGCGGTAACAATGCTGCAATAAACCATTCCTTATGCTGTGCAGGACTAATGGTAAAGCTGACTTGGTCCAGTAGAACTTTGAATCTCTGATCAAAGTCCCAGACTGATTCGCCCCGCCGCTGTTGAATCTCCTTGAGTTCAGTGATGCTCTGCGACTTCGATTTAGGCTTCTTAAATTCTTTGACTATAGCCGCCTTGATCTCGCCTAATGTAGGGCTCTGAGTGCTGGAAAATTTCATGAACCATGTCAAAGCCCGGTCCCAAAAAGAAGTAATGAGCTGCGCGGCTCGCACATCCGGATCTGTAATTTTCTTCGCGTTCCATACCGCCTCGCATAGAAACCAGAACTGTTCTGGGTCCTCTGATCCTGTGCCTTTAAAGATGGGGAGTTTAATGTCATCAACGAGGTGGGCCATGGGGTTTCTGGGGGGGTTGGGAGAGGGATAGGATCTCGATGGGGGGGGATTTACAGGGGCCGACTGGCCTGTGGCCAGAATACTCGGGCCTGGTTGACTCTCAGACTGCGATGGAATTTCAGGGGTAGCGGAGCGGCGTTGCGGGGTGACCGGAGGGTTTCCAATCGAAGGGTCGTCTTCAGAATCTGACTCTTCAGGGTTTACAGGGGTGGACGCATTAACCTGACCTAAGGAAGAGGGGTCAAAATCTTTCTTATACCTTTTTCCGTTTCGCAGCAACCCACTTTGCTCGTCGAAGGGAGTGTCACTTGCAAACATATGTTAGTACGACGAAACTAATAGTCCGATTCAAACAGCAACATACCCGTTTCGGCCAATAGTATTTCAATCCTTAAGCTTAATAAATTCACAAACTTACCGCAGGGACCTTTGAAAAACTGCCGTTCAGCTTCGCTGAGAGAGGTGCTCGTGTCACAGGCAAACTCTGTTACAAAGGCTTCCAACGTTCGCGTCGTCCAAAAGTCAACGGCATGGGAGACCTCGTCGTTCATGTGTTGCACAAGATTGACCCTTGCGGGGGTCCACACAGGGATCCGTTGGGCTTGAGAGTTCGTCTTCCTCTCTGTGAACCTAGACAACCACTGGTGCAACTCTATGTGGATACTACCCAAAAAAAATTCATAAGCATCACGAAAAACATACCTTTGTAAAAATTCACTTGCATTTCACCGCGGAATGGCGTTCTCTTGCTGCGCAAATTGCAAACAGATCGCAGCAAACCAATCACTAATTTCCTTCACAGAGGGCCTCCAAAACATAGCCCTTGTGGTACAAGGTAAACCCCTCTTGAGCAGGTACTGAGTTCAACCGGCAACGGAACCAATTTGTTGGGAAATAGGGCAGACCCGGGTTTAATCCTTTTGTGTCGCCCCAACAAAAGACCCACAGTGTTGGCCCTTTCGGCAACAACCTGCACGCAGGTTGCAGTCTCACCCGAAATAGCTATGGGGTGCCGCAGAATCAGGTTTCTGCACGCAAAGAGGGGGATTATTGTACCTTAGCCTTGAATAACCTTATCTATCAGTAATCACAAAGTTTTACCATTTATTCTCATATAAGTTCGCAGATAGATAGATAACCGTAACTTTCTTAACCCACTACAGGGAATTCACAGCGAAGCTTATTATTTAGCAGTGATCTATATTATCAGATATATTTTTATTAATGCATAAAAGATAATAGAAACAGAAAACAACACAAGAAACCACAACACCGAATATAACGTGGTTCACCCCCAGTGTAGGGGCTACGTCCACCAAACTGCGTTTTATTCAACTTGCTACAAAACCACAGTTTGATCTGCGCACTCAGCTGCAGATTCCTTCAGTCCTTAAAAGCTACGCACACAGCTGCAGATCTTTCCTTAATCCTTCTTACAAAACCCTCTGCGCACACAGCTGCAGAGGTCGTCCATGCACATAGCTGGGACTTAACCTTCTTTACAAAATCAACCTTAACCTTGCCTTAATCTTCCTTACATCATAAAACCTCACCTATCTTCTTTACATAAGCGCTTATTTATACTGCGCATTTTTACAAGACCATGGTCTTAAACCATGGGCACCCAAAAAAAACCCTAAACCCTGGATTTAAACCACGGGTTTATTACAACAAAGAGGGTTTTGACTTACCCTGATACCCCTAAGACTATCTTGACTCATAACTCCGCTTACCAACAGCCGCGAAGTTACCACAACTAGTAATCCTTTAGGGTACGCGCCCCAACAGGATTTTCCCCCGAGTGTCGATATCCTACACATGTATCCTTTCATTGAGCATAGGTATGTTCCACTGCTTGGAACTAGTTTGTTTGCCCTCATGACACTCGTCTCCTCCTAGTTTGTAACTATAAAGCTAGTTTATTCTTTTTTCAAGCTTTTCAAATAACTGAAAAAGACCAAAAAAATAAAAAAACCAAAAAGCCGGACAAGAAAAGATATTATCTTTGGCAGCTGTCGAGTCGTGTCGCCTTCAAACAGAGCACTGCATATCATATCCATTGGTTGGGTTATAGTTTGAATTTAGGAGCTGTACTTGTTATCTGAGTTTTATCTCCACCGACTGGTTAAGCTTCCAGTCCCTATGGAGCCTCTATTGATGCCTCCTGCATCATAGAGATGTCCCAGTTTGTATATCGAGTCTATGCTGCCTTCATTCAATCACCATACGCCGTTATGCTCTTGTTCGAAGGAATTTGAAACCTGAGTCGACCATTCCTCAGTTATCTTGACTTTGCATGTCGGCCATTCCCGGTACAGTTACTGGTTCGTGCACCTTATGATAGATTTATTCCATATTATACAGACTTGCTGAGTACCTCGTGTTGGATGATGGGGGATGCCCTAATTCCCTCCTTCCAACGGATTTCATCCCATTGACTTCAGATCATTTATTCTGGGATTGGAGTCTAGAGTCATTTTGAGTGCCTTGAGACTTGCAATCGTCAGTGGTAGGTTCTCTCGCCATCGACAGTTTTGGCAATACATCAATGTCCCTTGATCGATGGATTCTCTCAAGTGTTCGACCTCAACACATTTATTCACACTTGTTAGTTTGCACTCTAGTACCTTGATTCCCATTTTCATTATTGGTGGGTGATCTCGCGTCTGTTAACGGTATACATCAATGACCGGTAATCAGACAATGGACTACCATGTTCGACCTCGACACCTCTATTTGCATAGTAGGACATGTACTCATAGCGGTGTGTGTAGAAGACCTTCCATATTGGTGGCATCCACTATATGCTACCTCCTTGATCGTGCCAGTGTTCATGAGATTTCAGCTCTCGTGACTTGTTCCAGTATATGTTAGACATTTCCAGCCACTATGGAGATCTTGATCTGTTATATATCTTCAGCCTTTGTGGAGATCATGGTCCTTTGTATATCTTCATCATGGAGATTCCGATCTATGTATATTGTACGTGGCGATGACCACATCTATGTTATCATGTTTCATGCCTATTCATGGCCATTGTACTCTTATGTATCCGGGACTGCTATATGTACTTGCAATTATATGCATAGTTGTATTATGGTATTATGCTGATTGGGTGGCTGGTCTTATATTTGGGTACCTTCATCACTTCACTTCTGGGATGGACTTATAATGTATTTCGGCCATCGTATAACCCCTCTGATCTTATACATTAGGGGGCATCTGTTATAGCGGATTTCACCACACTAGGTGAATCACACATTGTATCGCCTTCCCCTGTCCCGCTGCAGACTCATTAGCCCCTATGGACTACTTTTTCTCTTTTGATGTGTCCTTGATCATCCCTAAAAACATAAGAAAAGATGATATACGCAGCTTTTTCCCCGATAACCGCATACATACGCGGGTTTGACCCCTATAGTCGCGTACATCAGGATGTGTGCATAAGTCCAAATCCTTTTGGAGTTTTCCTTGACATGGATCCGACTCATTTGACTCCTGGCCTTCCATATGCCTTGAGATTGCTCGGAATCGACCCTTCATTATCCCTTATGAAGCTATATAAGGAACCCTTTGGTACATTGAAAGAGGAGGAGATAGACAAGAGAGAATTGAGAGTAACGAAACTATAGTCCATTGTTGCCAGAACTTATGCTTGAGTCTGCATCCCTTTGTCCCTTGGAGCACTGTTGTGTTCTTCCCAAGCTTGCCTTTTGCTAGTAAGCTTGCTATCGAAGTGATGGAGGGTTGAGGTGGTGGAGGCCCAAGTGGGGGATTCAGTTTCTTCTGTTTACAGACGTGCCGTCAGAGGTTGTCACTTGTAATATCTGATTCATATTAATAGAAATATCTTTTCTTGTCCAGTAATGTGTATTTGAATGAAAATTGGATCCGTTGGAATATGTAAAATGCTTATACATTATTGATTATATATGCTAGAATAGATCTAACACCATGAAATATAGTATGCTTGTATTGTTTACTTGTTGTTGAGGACGTGCTATAACAATTCAAGCTGAAGATTGGAAAGCTCAACGGGGATCTACTTCAACCGTCTGGAATAAGGTACGAGGTTCGATCCTTTAGTGTTAGACATTTTATTTCTATTGCATATCGGGAAATATTGATTTCTGGAGTCTAGTTGTCTGTTGTGGTACCCCAAGCCATAGGAATTTCTCTCCGTAACATCGAGAACTACGAAACACAAGCAAGAGTGTGTTGGACTATTCAAAAAGTGCAGAAAAAACCCACCCAACAGTGCTTCATAGTGTCCATTGTCCCAAAATTATTTGAGAAGAAAATTAGGGAATACCCTACCCTACAACCTACCAATGTAAATACTACACAAATACCAAGATACAGGGAAAGAGAATCACTAGTCATGCATGCAGAACAAGTTTCCAAAAATATTGGTGACCATGGCCGACTTCAAACCCTAGTAGAAACTTTTACATGACAAGCTACTCGATGGTGGGATACCCATCAGACAAGACTGTAGACCTGGAAAATAGCTTCGACTTACTTTGTCGAAAGGTTTAGAGGAAATAAGTTAACCAAACAGGCTCAGATACCTATATTCACTCAAGGACAAAACCCAGAAGATCATATTAAAACATGTGAAAAAGAATGGAGAAAACTTGGATACAAGGATGAACAAGCATGGCCACACCTATTCCCATCAAACCTTGTCAACTTACCAACAAATGGTATAAAATGGAAGAAGCTAGAGGTGAAACATTCCTATGGCATGAACTCAGAGAAAATTTCATTAAAGATTTCAGCTTTATACCACAAAATAAAAACTTGGTCAAAACAATAAAACAGATTAAAGAATTTATCCAGCCGACCGAAAAAAAAACCCTTAAAAGATAATCGACAGATGATGAAATGCAACAATATACAAACCAGGAAAAAACCACAGTCGACAAGACTACAGTTAGAAAAAGAAAATATAGAAGGGAAAAGCTTTAGATAGAAATTAAACCATGTCGAAACATCCAAACCTATTTGTATAGTCCTTAAAGTGGAAACAATCGACAAATAGGATACCGACAGAATGACTGCAGCTGACTTCCTTACCACATTCTCACAGTTTAAGGAAGGAATTCGACCAATCAATGAAGCCAAAGCACCGAAATGGCTAGATGCTAAAGTCAAAACTAGGGAATTCGACATCTCAAATGATGATCGACCAAAAATGGCAAATATTGGTGACTACTGGAGTGAAGCGCAGACCATAGAGATAGTGAACTTATTAAAAGAGTTCCAATATGTATTTGCTCGAGATTATAAAGACCTCAAAGGTTTAGTCCATGAAATGGGAGAGATGAAGATTGATACTAAACTTGATGTTCACCCTATGAAGAAAAGGCCATATAACCTAGCTCACAAATACAAAGAGATAGTCAAAAAGGAAATTGATAACATGCTTGCAGCATGCATCATCTACCCTATTGACCAATCAGAATGGGCAAGTCCAATGGTTGTACAACCTAAGAAACATGATCCGACCAAACTAAGAATTTGTGTCGACTTCAAGGAACTAAATAAAGTGACACTGATAGACCCATTTCCAACTCCTTATGCAAATGAAATCTTAAATGAGGTTGCAGGACATGAATGCTACTCATTTACAGATGGATTCTCAGGTTATAACCAAGTGCCAATAGCTAAAGAGGATCATAAAAAAACAGCATTTGTATGTCAATTTGGCTCATTTGCTTACAAGGTTATGCCTTTTGGATTAAAAAATGCACCTGTAGTATTTTCTAGAATTGTTGTCAAAACATTTCAAGAATATATTTACAAGACCCTGGCAGTATACTTTGATGATTGGACAATATACTCCATGTTAAAGGATCATTGCAAATGGATCAGGCTTATGTTGGAGAGATGTCGACAAATTCAACTCTCCCTAAACATCAAGAAATCCATATTTGTGACCCCCATAGAAATATTATTAGGGCACATTGTCTATAAGGAAGGTATTAAGGTCAACTTTGCAAAAATCAAAATTATCCTCGACCTAAAACCACCAGTAAACCCAAAACAAGTCAGGGTGCTACTTGGCCACATAGGATATTACAAAAAATCATAAGATATTATTAAGATATGACCTATCCACTTGAATAACTATTAAGGGAAGATAAAGAGTGCAACTGGACAGAGGAGTGCCACATATCATTCAAAAAATTAAAAAGAAAACTAGTCGAAGCACCAATTCTAAGGTTTCCAAATTGGTCGATCAAATTCCATGTTCATATTGATGCATCAGGCCTAGCAATAGGAGAAATCTTAACTCAACCAGGAGATGATGGAATGGATTATCCTATAGTTTACAGTAGCAGAAAATTAAACAAAGCTAAGAGAAACTATTCAACAATAGAAAGAGAAGCATTAGGATTGGTCTTTGCACTACAAAAATATCGACATTATCTTCTAGCTAACCCATTTATATTCTATACAGACCATCAGACACTTAAATATCTCATCAATAAACCACTACATCATGGAAGGATTTGTTGATGGCTACTATTGTTCCAAGAATTTGGATTCGAAGTTGTTGTCAGACCAAGTAAGTTAAATGTCAGTCCCCACCATTTATCCCGAATCAACACTGGAGAAGAACCGACAGGAGTCAAATATGACTTACCTGATGCACATTTATTTCGGATAGAAGCAGTCCCTGCAGAATTAGAAGAAATAGCCTAGTTCTTAGAATATGGACATGCACTAGAAGGAATGAGTACAAAGAAGAAGCATATCTTAGCTATGAAGGCTGCACCATACAGTCTTATAAATGGATTCTTATACAAAATATGATTATATGACATCCTTAGAAGGTGTACTAGAACATGAATGAGACAACATTATGCATGAAGCACATTATGGATCTGTAGGAGGACATTTCCAAGCAGACACAACTATAAAGAAAATCCAACAGTCAGGGTTATGGTGGCCAACACTTCACAGAGATTGAATTTTTTTTGTCAATCAATGTGACAGATGTCAACGACTAGGTCAACCCCTGCCTAGCACATAAATGCCTTTGATATCAGTGAACCCAAGTTTGACATTTGAAATATAGGCCATAGAATACATAGGACCATTTCCTATCCCAACAAAAAGGACAAGTGCAAGGTACATCATAACTACAGTTGAATATGTAACTAAATGGGTAGAGGCTGAACTAGTCGACACATGTTCTAGTGAGATAGCTGCTAAGTTTATCTATGAGAATATCATCACCGGATTTGGATGCCCACTAACCTTGATTAGCGACCAGGGAACACACTTCATCAACAAAACTATCAAAACCCTAACCAACCAGTTCCAAATCGACCATCGTCGGAGTACAGCATACCATCCTCAGTCGAATGGAGCAATTGAAGCATTTAATAAAACATTAACAAGAGGACTAAATAAAATATGTAATGCTGATAAGGATAATTGGGACGAGAAAATACCTACAGTATTATGGGCATATAGAACAACATATAAATGCTCGACCGACCAAACTCCTTTTCAACTAGTCTATGGACAAGAAGCAGTAGTTCCACTTCACTTCCGATAATAGACACCTATCATCGCAGAGATCCTACATGTCGATGTCGAACAAGGAAGAAAGGACCGACTATTGCAATTAATTAAACTCGAAGAACATGAACTAATGGCAATACAACATCAAGAAATACAGAAACAACAATAGAAAGCATGGCATGACATAAACATTAAGAACAAAAACTTGTCGGTAGGAGACCTTGCTTTACTATACAGTAGTCGAGTAAAAGGTAAACCTAAAAAGATCCATATAGAATGGATGGGACCCTATGTTGTCGAAGAGACACATACCAACGGATCAGTCTGAATAAGGACATTACAAGGCATAGTATTTCGAAAACTCATTAATGGAGCCCGACTAAAACGCTACAGAAACTAGAAATTCACCTAAAAAAAAAAAATCATATAACGACCATAACCGTAAACCAAAAGCTATAAAAATCTAAAAATCCAAAAAACAAAATAATACCGTACATGTAGAAAACTATGACAGGAAATTACCATTTCGACAACCGACATCATGCCCACCAACATATCACCATCGACCATTTTCATCGACCGACCATTTCCATCGACCATTTTCATAACCGACATCGACCGACGACCTCGATAGTCCCATCACGCATTCATGACATTGAGCACCGAAAGCAATTCGCCATTAACGCACACTCAAGTGTTCTAGCTGGAACATCACATCCACCATTAATACACTCATCGATGAAAACATCCACAACATCACCTATAAATACTGGACCGCTGAAGGATCATTCACCGCAATCCGTACAGAGAGAGCATCAGAGCATCTAGTCGACTGAAAGCCGAGATTACCTTAGTGAAATAGACCACCAAACCAACAAGATGGCACCCAAACAGATTAGCGCCTCAACCAAAGTCAAGGAACTACAGACTACAGACACACCTTTAGTCCGCAGGCTAAAGAATATTGAGAATGCCAAGGTGCAGGAAGGCTAATGGAAAAAACTATGGACCGAGATGCAAGAATGGGACTATGGAAACAAGAAGCCCACTCAAGCTATGCATAAAATCAATTGCAACACCATATTCAACTATGTTAATGCACCACTCATGGCCATCTTCGGTGGCACCAAAGAAACAGCTGTAAAATTCATCATAAGCCGGTACCACAACAACCAGTTCTACTTCGACCAACCGGTCGACATCTCTAGAGAAGTCATCTCCAAGCTGACAGGTCTATCAAACACAGGAGACCCAATACGAGTTGGTCTTAAAGAAGGACTGGTCGAAGAAATAACTAGGTCAGCTTCGGGCAAAAACTCGAAGGGGTTGATGATTAGTCAAATCACAGCCCGAACGCCACAAATTGTGGCCAAAATAGTAGCCATAACACTCACCCTAGCAGGTCAAGGTAGCGACCTCAAATTAGACATGCTAGAAGCTGTTGACACCATTGCGAGAAATGGAAAAATATACAGGTGGGCTGAATATGTTGCCGACATGGACAAGACCATCTGTGAAAGATGCCAAGAAATAGGAGGAGTCATCAGGTTCCCCTCCCTCATTTTATGGATAGTCATGTAAAATATTTTCCCAGAAGGAAACCCAATTTTTCAGGAACTGACAAGGTTCCACATGTGGAGATTCATACCATTCTCCCAGAGAGGAACTTTGCAAGAACTTGAAGATGAAAAAGTGATGTTAGAGAACTGGCTCCAACAGCTCAAAGTCTGCACGACTAGATGGAGGGTGCCTCAAAACATCCGAAGAAGTCTACTGACGAAATCCCACATCCAGCTCGAACTCGACCATACTTCGGTGTGGTACATGCAGGGCGACGACTCAAATGCAAAAGCCCTCAACTACTATCCATCGGTCGACCCGATATTTTGGGAGCTATCTCAACAAGCTAAAACAAAAATACCAGTACCAGTGACAGCAAAGAAGATCGACTTCTCGATTGAGGAGCTTCTAACCAGCCAAGAGAAAGAGGACGACTATGAGCTGAACCTCTACATCAGCACCTTTGTGTCGGAGGAGACACTGGTCCAACACACTGGCCAAATTCAAATCATCATCAAACCTTCGATAGCACAAAGGGAAAAACCACAACCAGAAGAAACACAGGCAGAGCAGCAGGTCATCACTCCGGCTGCAGAAAGTCTCATCTTGACCCAGGAGCCAAGGGGAGAGACAGAACCAGAAAATCCAGAGTATGCTATCACAAAAGGCATTATTAAAAAAATGTCGAAAGAGATAGCAGCTGCAAGGAAGAAGTTAAAGACACAACAACAACAATAAGGAAAAGGTAAGCACAAGCTTATCATTTTAGAATCCTCAGATAATGAGGATGAACTGGGAACTATGGCCATCGACATAATAGAAGATGCTGTCGCAAATAAGGTGCTGGTGGAAACCCAGTTCCAAAGATTTATCGAGGAAAGAGCACTTCTGGGTTGACCAATGAAATCCAAGACCACCCACATGACGACTCCTGAAAACATTGTCGATCTTATGTCTACCCCTCCACCTCCATCCCTGAAAAAAGTAACAAAGGAGCAAGTACCCGAAAAACATTCAGTAAGCCCACTCGACTTATGCAAAAGTGCGATGTCAGAAGCTGTGAAGGAAAATTTCGATAAAGACAGAGATTTGCAGGCATTCATTGAGAAACTTCCTGAGATATTTATGTCGACACAGAAGATATCCAAAAAATCACCTCTCTTCAAGGTCGGTGGATACCAAGTAGGACATGAATTCCAGTCCCGAACCTTTGCAACTATCACTTCCACTTTTGAGAGAAATCCTGATAAGGAAGCTAAAGTGACCACACGTCAGACCGTGACTATCACTCTGACTATACCCCAAACCAACCTACCATCCACTGCACCGACTGGAGGAGAAGAAAATTAGGATGATATAAATCACCAAATTAACCAAATGTTCTTCGACTTAGACTCACCTCCCGAGCCCAACAACCCACCACTCATCCACACTTACCCCAACCCAATCAACCCCGACCATTTTCCAACTCCATCACCACCACCACCACCACCTTCCGACTCAGAGAAATCCCCACCACAACCAGTTGCACACCCTACATCTAAACAACTAGAGGTAGCAGTCATCCCACCTCCCCAACCAGAGAAACCATCAACCACTATCCCACAAACCAAATATCCTGACTCGACTTTTGTAGGTACATAGGTGCCGACCCAAATAGAGAAGGAAAAGAATAAGAAGAGGAAGGAGAAATAAAAGAAGGAGCATCATGGACAGCCATCAAAGGTCCACATCAAATTGAAAGATGCAACCTCACTGACAGATGCAGAGCTAGGACAACTCCTCAAGACCCTAGCAGTCGAAGCACAGATGAGGATCGAGCAGAGACATAAGGAACTCGACGCCAAGGTCACAGAATAGGTCGAGTTCCTCAATAAATGTAGAAACCTGGCCCATTCAGTAATTCCAAGCCCCGTAGAGGTCGACATTGACAAACCACTCAAAAGAGCGTATCAACTATTTGAAAGCATGGTGTCGGCACTCAAAGCACAGATTCAGGAAACAAAGGAGGAACAAAAATAAGAAACTGCCCAACTCCTAATGGCACAACACACTGCCTTTTTTGAAGATTATAAAGTGCTACAAGATCACATGGAGGAGTCTATCATCAATGAAGAAATACTACGAGACTGGCCTGTTTACTACGGGAAATTCTATCAGCAAACTCGGTAGACCCACTAAGGGATCCAAGGACTCGAAAATAGGAAAACCACTGATGAAGCACTCAGAACCACAATAGAAGAAAAAATAGTGCTTGAAACAGCCAAGCTGCAGAAACTTGAGAGGGAAGCACATCAGTGGGTGCAACAAGCTATCCCCAACTTGGAAAAAGTCGACATCATCTGCTCGTAGATGAAACGACTTATCGAGACTACAGAAGAGAAGGACCAGTTTATGGGTCCTGACATGGAGAGAATAGCTGAAGTATCCATTTCAGAGAAAATGTCGATCTTATCAAACTTGACCACACTCACCATCAACATCCAAAAGATTTTGCAAAGTTGGACATATTTCCAACATCACCTCGCAGTGACAGCCCCAGCCATTGTCGAAGTCTGTGTATAGAAAAGACCGACCATCAGACTTCACATCCCATGAAGACCAGGCACATCACAATGACTACTGAGACCAGTTAGGAAGAATTTTTGTACCTCCCTGTTTCTTCAAGATGAAGAAATGTTTTGTTCAAGGGAGAGATGTAGGAAGGGCAAGTCGATAAGTCGACTTGAATGATACCCGACTTAGTCGATCAACCAACTAAGTCGGTATGCTGACTAAACTAGAGATTAGGTTGGCCACCTAAGGTCATGTCGGTTCACCGAACTGACAGGTAGTTATTTTGTAACTATTTTGTAATCATATATATTAGGCTGTTGAGCCAGATGAGAAATTGGTTCAGTTCTCTATGTTGTATGGACCCATTCATGTAATATAATCTGTTAATTCACCTACTTGTTCTTATCTCTTGGCTCTGTTATATATGTATGTTTTAGTATGTATTATTGGTAACCTTATGTGATCTGTGAGATTACAACAGGTTGTTAGAAATTGAAGGGATATTTTTAGAATGTTTGTTACATAGAAAAAGGAAGGAGTTACTAGTGTTATTATATAAGCTAGTAACCTCGATGTAAAGTGGTGGATGGAGTATTGGAGGAAAAGACTTATTAGAAATATAATTACAGTGTTTAGTTTTAATTTCTTTACTGAAGTTTTACCTTCGTGGAGGATTGTGACTAGAGTTCTCAAACTGGTATCACTACTTGTTACTCTTTTGAAAACTTAATATATATATTTCTATATATCGTTTTCTCACCATATATTTTATTCAATTGTACTGTGATATGGTTGTATTTATCATCTAAAATTATACTCTGTTTGCACAATATTGATGTTTGATTGAGAATATTATTGAATTTGGTTAATCAATATTTGTATTGATAATTGAAATTTGGTAATATAAACCTTTCATATTTATTTTTTATTTCATTTGTATTTTCTACAATTTTTTCATGAATAAATATCATCTTGTTATTCAAATATTCAGTATTGAATATTAGTTATTAATTTAATAGAGCATCACAAAATAAATTAAAAGTAGTTATCTATTTTAATTTCTGTTGTTGTGCATATTCAACAAAATGATTTTATGATAATGATTTAAATATTTTCATTTGAATTGTTATTGTCTATCCCTTTGTTTATTTGAATCATTAATTGATAATTAATTTAGTTTTCCAAGTTGCTCTCAGCTGAGATATGATAGCTAGTTGGTTTTTATTTCATAGTACAGTTTATTTCAATAGCTATTAAATAGAATTAAATTAGTTTAATAAAATTTAAAATAGTTTTTTAGTTAAAATATTTAAAACAAAACCCTAAAACTAGAGACTTTCCTTAAGAAAGCATTTTAGGATAACTTAGACGTAGGAAACTAACTCTAGGGTTTATTTTAAGCAGTAAAAGAATTAAGTTAAATTTTTATTGAATTTATAAGTTCTCCTTAAGAGAATAAATTCAGTTGGTAGCAGGACCAAAACCTGTGAGATTTTTCCATTTCAAACACACCGGAAGCTGCTTTAAGCAACTTGTGTGGGCTTAATCTCCTTAAGTTGGACAAGTCAAAAAATTCAGACAACAAATGGCACTAGAAGGAGGGCCTGTTAACGATTAATGGTAGATACAACTAATCATAAAACTTCAACCAGTCAACAACCTCCGTTACAATCTGAAGTTAGTATATCACCATTCATAGAAACTGTTAGGAGCATCCTTGAGTGTGATCACATTACATCTCCATTCACTCCTGAACAGAGTACTCAAACTTTAGAAGAATCACGTCATATTCTTACGAGAGCATATGCTCATCAACTTGATTTAACTCCAATAGACTATGGTCTCCCTAGAAAACAAAGACATAATCCTCAATTGAATATAGTTACTCAAGATTCAGTAGAAGCTGATAAAACTCCAAGTTATCAAGTTAGAAGTCATCATAGAGAAACTTCTAGAACAAATACTGCTAGAAGATTGACTTCTGTAGGCGGTTTTGATCAACCACCCCTCTCCTCTAGAATCACCACCCGATAGTCTAAGGTCATCTAATTCAGGGAGTTCTTTAGATTCTGAAGGAATTCCTATGGCTGGAAACATACTTGTAGGAGGAGGAGGAAATCCTCCACCGAATCCTCCACCTAATCCTCCACCCAATCTACAACTTCCTTGGTTGAGAACAACTGCTGTAGATGTGCCTGGTATACAACATGCTCTGCCCAAACATTCAGATAAACTTCTTTCAAAGTTTAATCCAGATAACAAAGAGCCTACAGAGGTGCATGTAGATAAATTCATGTTATCTGTTCAAACCATGAACGTTCAACATGAAGACGTGATTTGTTGGTTGTTCCCTTTAACTTTTGAAGGGAAAGCATCTACTTGTTACTTTTCATTAGTCCAAGGATCAATAAAAAATTGGGATGAATTCAATAAAGCTTTCTTAGATAAATTTGGAGAGGATAAAACACTTGCTCTTTTAACTCTTGAATTATCTCGGATTAAAATGGAACCTAAAGAAAGAATTAAAGATTTTAATCAGAGATTTCTTACGTTAAAAAATAAAATTCCTGTTGCTTCTCAACCACCCAATGATATAATCATAGAAAATTATACTTCAGCCTTACCAAAATATCCTAAGATGTTTGTTAAGAGAGCTGGTAAAACAACTCTTGTTTAAACTTTTGAGGAAGCCATTAAAGTTGAGAAGGATTCTATGTTCTATGAACAAGATAGAAGTGGAAAAGCTGATAATTTTACTCGTAGGAATATTGAAAGACCTAACTCAGAAAAGGATAAGGAATTTGATGTAGAACAATTGCAGAATGCTATTCGGGCATTAACTAATGAAGTTGTAGGATTAAAAAAAACTAATTTTAAAGCTTCCTATTCTAGAGGATATTTTAGAAATCAGTTTAGACAGAATCCTAACACTAATAATAAAACAAGTACACCGCCTGATATAGCAGTAAATGAAGAATTTTTTAATACTATTCAAGTAATCTTATATTTATCCGAAACTCCCTCAAATAAAGAAACTGCTGAAAATGAAGAGGAAGAGGAATCTAAAAATGAAGAAGAATTGGAAGAACCTCAACAAATTAATGGTCATTTCTGGGACAGTCTTGTAAAAGATTATGAAGGTAAAAGTCCTTCTTTAGGACAACATGCCTATAATACTCGTAGTAGAACATTTGCAAATACTCCTGGAGCATCGTCAAGTTCTACCTCGAGTAACGATAACAATAATTCACAACCAAATAAACAGACTCAATCTGTCAAACAAACTCAACCTGTAAGGACTGCTCAGCCTATTCAAAATGATCCAAAGTTGGATTTACAATATGATATAATTTAAGATTTAAAGAAGACACGTGCAAATATTAGTATGTATGATCTTCTTCAAATTTACCCGATGCCTAATAGTCCTATTATAAATCCTGCCATGAGTTCCATAATTCCTCATGCTAAGGAAAATCTAGCTGCAAATAATTCTAATAATGATTTAACACCAACTAATAAAGGAAAGTCAGTAGCTGATAAAGCTTCGTTAATAGGAAAAAATTCAAAATCAACAACTCCTCCATTCTTACTTACCTCCGAGATTTTTAATAGGAACGTTCACAATTGCATGGTTGATTCTGGAGCATCTTCCAATGTAATGCCTTTGTCTGTGTGCAAAAGGTTAAATGGAAAGTATGTTCCATCAAATTCACGGATTACTCAATTAGATAGGACAAATGTGAGGGTTGTAGGAGAGATGAAAGATGTTCTAGTAAGTATTTCTTGTAACCCTTCAGTTTTTCAAATAATAGATATTGTGGTTGCAGACATTCCTGATGCATATGGGTTGTTTTTGAGTAGAGATTGGTCTCAGCAATTGAATGGATTCTTTGCTATAGATTGGTCAACTTTATGGTTACCTAAGAATGGAAAGTCAAATAAAATTAAGATAAACAGATAAAGATATATGAAACATACTGTGACAAAATTACATGATCCTAGTGAACTAGTTTTATTTTCAGATTGTATAATGGGGAATTATATGTATGAACTGGGGTTTGGTAATTTTAAATCTGAAAACTCTGTTTTCTCTGATAATAAACAACAATCAGAAATTCTTAATGTGACAACTATTTCTCATGATTATTCATTTAAGGAAATTGTAAATGATGTAGATAGTCATAATATTGTAAATATTATCGAAAGTAAAGTAGTTGTTAATAGTTCTACTTGGACTTTATATTTCAATGGGTCAAAGTCTAAAGAAGGAGCAGGAGCAGGTTGCCTATTAATTGACCCTAAAGGAAATAAAACATGTATAGCTTGTAGGCTTGATTTTAATTGTACAAATAATACCGTGGAATATGAAGCTCTAATTCAGGGTCTGAAGAAAGCGATTGATTTGGATATTAAAGTGCTAATTGCATATGGTGATTCTGAAATCATCGTCAGGAAAGTCCGTAATTCTATTCATTGCATTTCTGAACATTTGCAAAATTATCAACGAGAGGTATGGAATCTCATTTCACATTTTGATGCATTTAATATAATGTCAGTTCCAAGATTTCGGAACCAAGAGGCAGATTTATTAGCAAATGTAGCATCAAAACTAATTCCATCAGAAAATTTCACACCTGATTTCTTTTCAGTTGAATTGATTTTTAGTCCTTCTATACCAAATAATATCTTTAACTGGTGTGTTTTTGATAATGATGTGCAGGTGCTGAATTTCCTAACAAATGATGATACTTTCAAAGATTCATCCATTGATGAAGTTACACATGACGAAAATATGCAGGATTTTTCGGTAATAAATGACTTTTGTTCAGTTGAAAAAGATTTTGAGAAGGTAAAACTGATTCCTAATTCAGTTTTGAGGTTAGAAACTTTTTTCAATCTTCAAGATAAATTTAGGTATGTTCCTAATTGTAAAACCAATAGCTCACAAATGAAATATGAAACTATAAATTTAGGAACAAAATTGAATCCTCAAACTATAAATCTAGGAATAGATTGTACTCCTACAGAAAAATTAGCATTCATAAAATTATTCAAAGAATTTAAGGATGTCTTTGCATGGACATATGACTATTTGAACACTTTTAATCCACAAGTTATGCAACACATTATTCCAATAAAACAAGAATCAAAACCTTTCCAACAGAAACTTAGGAAGTATCATCCGTCACTAGAACCAACAATTAAGAAGGAATTAAATAAACTGTTAGCTGCCAAGATTATTTTTCCTATTCGACATACTCAGTGGGTAGCTAAATTAGTTCCAGTTATGAAGAAAAACGGTGATATTCGACTATGTGTTGATTTTAGAAGTCTTAATAAGTCTTCAGAAAAAGATAATTACCCAGTTCCTCACATGGAACAAATCCTTCAGAAAGTTTCTGGGTCTGAGATATTGTCACTTCTTGATGGTTTCTCAGGATACAACCAAATATTGGTGTCCTCGGATGATCAACTGAAAACAGATTTTAGAACTCCATGGGGAACATATGCTTACAGAAAGATGCCCTTTGGGTTAATCAATGTTGGAGCAACTTTTCAAAGGGAAATGGATATTGATTTTAGAGGGTTAATTAATCATTCAGTAGTTGTCTATTTAGATGATGTTACTGTGTTTTTTAAATGTCGACATGATCACATTAATCATCTTGGAAAAGTATTTGAACGTTGTAGGAAATTCAGAGTTTCTTTAAATCCAAAGAAAACAACATATGTTGTTTCAGAAGGTATTTTATTAGGTTGTGTGGTTTCAAAACACGGGATCATGATTGACCCTGAACGAACCCAAAATATCTCAAAAATAGCTTACCCTTCTAGCAAAAAATCAATGTAATCATTTCTTGGTAAAATAAACTTTGTCAGAAGATTTATCCCCAGTTTTTCTGAAATCATCCGTCCTTTACAAAAATTGATTAAGAAGGATGCTATTTTTAATTGGGGACAAACTGAAAAAGAATATTTTTAGAGAATTTTAGAAGCCATTTCAGAAGCTCCTAGTCTTTTGAGCCCAAATTTTAACAAAGATTTCATATTGTATACTTTCGCTTCTGACATATCATATGCAACAGTTTTAACTCAGCTAAATCAACAAAATAGTGAAGTGCCAATTTCTTTTATGAGCTCAAATTTTAAAGGTGCTGAAGTTAATTACCATTGGGTTGATAAGAAAGCTTTTTCTATTTTCAAAGCTGTTAAACACTTTCGTCCATATTTATTGAAATCTAGAACGAAAGCGATAGTTCCTTACCCTTTGGTCAGGAATTTGTTAGTACATAAAGATTTGGGTGAAAAAAGAGCACCATGGATGATAGCTCTTCAAGAGTATGACTTGGAAATTAAACCTTCAACGATAGTCAAGGGTTAGGGATTATGTAAACTTGCTACTGAAGCAACTCATCTGCCTAATAGCAGTTCCAAAGTTGTTATTGATGAAGTCTTACTAAATCGGGAAATTTACTTTTATCCTCCACCACAAGATTCTTGGTACACAGATTTAAGGACACTTCTGGAAACAGGAGTTGCTCCTAATTACCTTAAACCAAGGAAAAGGAGAGCACTTAGACTGAAATCTGATCCTTATTTACTAATTGATAATATTCTTTTTAGGATAAATTCAGACGATGTTTTACTCCGATGCCTAGACAAAGATGAAACAGAAGTGATTTTGAAAGAAATACATTTTGGACCAGCATGTGGTCATTTTGGTGGAGAAACTATGGCACATAAGATTCTTAGGGTTGGCTATTATTGGTCTACTTTATTTTGAGATTCTTATGATTTTGTCAGGAAGTGCCAGGAATGTCAACTTGATGCAGGTAGAGTTAAGAAGCTTGCTTTTCCTTTACAACCTGTTTCAGTAGAAAGGCCTTTTCAACAATTGGGTATTGATATAGTAGGACCAATAAACCCTCCCTCTTCTATGCAACACAAGTACATTATAACTGCAACTGATTATTTTACCCATTGGGCAGAGGCTGCACCTTTAAGGGTTATAAACACCAATCAAGTTATCTTATTTTTGGAATCTTTTATCATAACAAGATTTGGTGTTCCAGATTCCCTTGTCTTTGATAATGCCTCATATTTTTCATCAGTTGAGTTAGCTCAATTTTCTTTAGAGAAGGGTATAAGGGTTAGATATTCAGCTAATTATCATCCTCATGGAAATGGTTTAGCTGAATCAACAAATAAAAATTTGTTGAAAATTCTCAAAAGAACTATTTCAACTCATCATCGTGATTGGCATACAGAGTTGTTTAATTCCCTTTGGGAAGACAGAGTAACCCCTAAAGCTGCAATAGGTAACTCACCTTTCTTACTGGTTTATGGAACTGAGGCTATTTTACCACCAAATTTATTTTTACCTTCATTACAGTTAGCCCAGTCTGTTCAAGATGAAGGTTGTCCAGCAATGGAGAAAAGGATTAACACTTTATTAAAACTTGAGGAAGAAAGAGATAGGTCAAAACAACATTTTACAAAACATCAACAAATTGTTAAGTCTTGGTTTGATCAATCCTCAAGTTCTAATCGAGAATTCCAGGTGGGTGGCTTAGTGTTAAAGTGGGACAAAATCCACGGGGAGAAAGGAGATCATACCAAGTTTCAAAAACTTTGGTTAGGGCCATTTGTTATTGCTAAAAATATAGGTCCAAGCACTCTTTGTTTACAAACCCTAGAAGGTCAGTTCGAAACATTTCTAGTAAATGGACTGATCTTAAAAAAATATTTTTGTTGACTTTTTTCAGACCCTAAAATTTGTATATAATTTTGTATATGAGCTTGTTTTCTTTTTTAGTTCCTATTTGTAAATAATTTTATTTAAATTTTAAGAATTTCCTGTATATATTAATATCTTAAAATTTTATAAATTTGATTATCAAACATAATTATGATAAATTCATGATTCTTATGTACATTCAAATATCATTTGACCCATGTAAATACTCTTGAGCCCAATTTTCGATTTTCTTAATCAAGTATTAACATATCAATCATTTATCAAGGATTGTCGAATCTCTGTATATATGTTTCAAGAAAATCAGTCACTAATGTACATATGTTGTTGAGAGGACAAGTGTAAATAAATAAGTCCTGTGGTTTAAACTCTATTTGTTCATTAGTTTAAAATTATGGTATTAGACTAAGTCTTTTAAAAATTGGTTCAGAATGATCAAAGTTTATTAAGTCTATTAAGAACCTGTCAGCATTAATGAAGTGTCGAAGGGTCCAGCGGTTGATGCACTGGTGGATACTCTACCCCCACCGAGTGATCATGGCTTCGATGAAGCATCAACGCCCCCCACTAATTCAAAAGCAAAATTCCTATTTTAGGAATCCCACATGAAGAAGAGGCATGATATCTATGTGATCAGTAGTATCGCACCGGTGCTTGAGGAGCAATAGAGTCACATTATTACATAAATTACAATAGTGATTGATGTGACGGGAGAGCAGATGAAGAAGAAGACGTCCGACGAATTTGTGAGGTGAAAACTTGCCTTGATTCATTAATTGATGCAGTTTTAAATAAGGTATCGAAGGAAACCACTGTGCAAAAGGTTGGCTCGATCAACACTGGGATGCGAATTAGGAATGTGCAAATTTCACTGCATGTGATTGAGACCAACAATGAGGAAATCAACCCCTCACTTCAACAGTTCCGGGAGGTTTCAATAGACATCAATGCACTGGTAGACTAGACATTGGTGCAGTTACAAGGAGTTTCCAATCATGAGTTGGCAGATAGGGAGCAAATAATTTGTGACCAGCTGTTGAGGTCACAGGAGAAAGAGGCTGAAGCAAGAAAAGATATTGAGGAACTGAAGAAGGAATACGATCGGCTGATAGAAGAGAAAGAAAAGGATATTTTGGTGCTCAAGAAGGAGCAGGATTGACTGGTAGTATAAAAAGCACAACTCTGGGACCATAGGGCGCGATTAAAGTAGGAACTTTCTTCTTCCTGCCAACAGTTACTTGAAATCACAGAGGGTATGGAAATATATGTGAAAGTGAAATGGCTTGGGTCCGTCATTGAATAGTTATAACATGACAATGTGGACCTACAAGACTTGGTAAATCCAAGCACACCATCGGAACAAGTTGTGGAAAGAAAAAGCACCATTGAGGACTTCACAACGCAGCTAGAGGAAATGGAGCAAGAAGTGAAGTGAGTAACTGACGCATTTACACAATTTTGGGGTAGTGTAGTTTAGGATGCGTAGTTGGAGCAACTAACCATGCAGTTGTGGGAGGCTGAGGGGTAGTTGGACACACTAAGGACATTGATCAAAGAAATTCCCCCAGTCATATAGATTACAAAGGAAATGGAGCTAAAGGACTTAAAACAACGGGTTGCAAAGGCTAGGGATCGTCACCAAATTTGCATGACACAGTTAGATGAATTCAAAGAGATCGGTGCACAGCTCTCAGTGAAGGTAGTTTCAGTGCTACAAGAAGTTCAAGAGGGTAGAAAAGATGTCACAACAAAGATCATTGAGCACCCATTGGAGCGAGAAGTGACAAAAATTTGGGAGACTACTGAAAAAATCAAAGAACAAGTTAAGGAGATCACCCAACATTACAAATACTTCAAGGTGAAGATCATGAATACACCATTTCCAGCTAATGTGGCTCGAGGGTGATCCACAAGATTGTGTTGGGGGCTTGTTGGCAGGATTTTTTGGGTAAAGTTAGCTGCGTAGCATCGTAGATGCTGTACAAAGTTAAAGATGTTGCGTAAGGTGGAGGATGGCGTGCAAAGCATATTTACCAGATTTTATGTATTTTGGTCATATTTTGTAGATTTGGACCCCATCATGTGGATTGTGGTCATTATTTTGTGGATTTTGTTAGAAGTAGTTATGAATTTGACTTAAAGTGGACCACCGATGTAAAGGCACAATCCTATAAATAGATGTAGAATTGCAAGTGTTAAGGATTCTTTGCTACTTCTGGACTACTATGCAGTACTCAGGCTTTTTGGATCTGTGTATGTGAACTGAAGAATTGTTTTGGAGAACCTGTGTTTTTCCATGAAGATTAATATGACATGACAGATATTGAGCAGAAACATTGTGTCTTTTTCTATCTTTTTATTTTCTAGTTTTCTGTGATCTAGATGTGAATGCGATGTGTATCTATGAATGATGTGATGTTTCTCTACTATGAATGTGTTAATGTATTCGTAACTTTGGAATGTATTCCCTTGTATATTTCTTATTGTATTTTATTATACCTTGATGAAGATGCTTATTCCTCTGATCGGGAGAGTCATTAATATAATGAAGTCATGTAAAGTCATTAAGGTTAACCCTCCATTGTAAGTCGAGGAAATAGTCCCCACAATTGAGTGGTATTAGGGTTATTAGACTCTCCTAGTGAGGTCGACCTTGTAAGAGTAAAAGTCAAGTGGAAAACATGTATAAATAGAGAGTTAGACTCTCTATTTGAAACATACACTCACTCAACTATAGCACATGAGTGAGAGAGGAGGAGCTCACACAAGTGAGAGAGAGAAAAACCGTCGGAGATCATCTTTGTGTTTTTTGGTTTTACTTTTGCTATTGGTGCTCATTCTATCTCTAAGAAAGTTGGGGGGTTTTCTCCTTTATGGTTTCCCCGAGGAAAAATCTTTGTGTCTCTTGTATCTTGTGATTATTGTTGTGCATGTTATTCTCTCAGATAAGATCCTAGATCATATTGATTAAATGATAAAAAATTAACATGGTATTAGAGCTAAACTGAGAAGAAGACACTGTGCAGCCGCAAATTTGACCCCAAACCAGAAAATCAGCACTGCAAAATATTAGCTCCATATATAGTTCAGGAATATCAAATTGGTAAGATCTAAATCTCTTGTATTTCCATTTGAGGTTCTCATTAAAATATGAATTAGATAAGTTTCACTGTACAACTGAAATACAACTGCAATTGCAACTAATGGAAATTAGGGTTTCATGACTGAAAAAACCCTAAAATACTAAAACTAGTTTTGGTAAATTCACTATATCTAGAGATTGGAGAAGTATTAGGAGCCAAAACGTTTACAGGCCGAAGATAAATTCCTGATGTACCTTGTGTAAACGTTTCAATCTCATATTCGCTATATTCTGGGAGATATGATTCCTCCAAATCAGGGTTCTAGCCTCTCCCAGGATTCATCCCTAAAATGGACAGCTTGTGAGAATTTCTATATCTCGGGATACGAAGTTCCAAATGAAATTTCTCAAGATGTTCCATATAGGGAACAGTCTGTAATTTTTTTGGTAAACGTTTTATACCCTGAAGGTTAAACAATGACACATGGCAGTATGTACAAGTTCGCTATGCTGAATAGTCCTAAAATAAGTCACCTTGGGAAAACTCTCATAAATACCAATTGGTGAAACTAATTCTGCTCAAACCTGCAGTGTTGGAAAGAGGACAGATGAGGCTACCTTAGTGCAATGTTTTAGACACATAGGAGCAGTAATTTTGGAAATACCGTAGAAACAATATCACGAAATTCTGTAGAAGAAATTGAAGAAAACTAGGGCATCTGATATTTTGCAGTTCTAATCACAGTTTTAGGAAAATGAGTATGCTTCTTATCTCACCTTCAGGAGGCACATCTTTCTATCCAATCACATCTAAAATATTCCAAGTCTTGAAAGTTAGGGTTTCTCGGACAAACCCTAGATTATCTAGCTCCGGAACCAGGACGAACACCTCAAATCGGTAAGATCTAATATTTTGCTATTTACATTTGAGGTTCTCATTTCAAAATGACAAATCACAACAGCTTTATGACAAGCTTGGTGAAGATGAAAATTTCCGAGTATGGAAGTATAGGACCTCCATGATCCTTGAAGAAATTGACTTGGATCCTTATTTCAGTAAGGAAGTTCTAATAGGCAGAGGGAGATGAGGCTAAGGCTAGAGCCAAGAGAATCTGATATCTCCTAAATAAATTAATTTTCTATAAGTCACACTCAGACAGTTTATTTTTTGTAGTAGTGAAGATTTCAAGGTATATTATGAAATATTTTTTAATGATTAACAAAATTGGAATATCTGGTGTTTTGTTTTTCAAAATTTGAAAGTTTTAGCTTTCGGTAGCTGTTGCAACTGCAACATTTTCCCAAAATTCAAAATTTTTTGGGACCCTCCTTTAATTCGTTTTGCTCAGGTTTTTGGTTTTGCCTGATGTTTGTGCAAAGATTACTTTGATGCCAGCGATGTTTTACTATTTGAAATTATTTTTCCTTGCTATTGGAAGTGTTTAGACTTTTGAGTCGGGAGTTGTTGTGACCCTACCCAACAGCTTTTAAAAACCATTATTTCATCAAATAAAATTGTGTTTTGTTTTGATGAAATAATTGAATTTCATATAGTAAAAGTAAAGAATTGAT
>LPNX010806838.1:3848-14500 GCA_001517045.1 Pseudotsuga menziesii
AAGCCTATTTTTCTATGTTGACATTGTGGTTGCTGTGTGTGCATATCTTTCCCTTGGTATGAACTAGTTTGGAGTGGAATTGGATCTGAACTAGCTTAATAAAGCTAGTGTAGGAAGGAACCCCACAAATAGATATAGATGGGATGGTTTTCTTCTTTGCATACCCTAAACAAAACTGGAATGGAAGGCATAGCTTGAGGGACTGTGTAGCAGAGAAGGGGATGCTTCCTTGTGTTGGATGTGTAGATGTTTTTGGAGCAAAGACCGATCTAGTGCAGGTATCCATAGCTCGGTGGTTCAGCTCACTAGCTTAACAGTTCAATGTTTCTAGATCCTTTACAGCCTGATTAACCAATATGTTAGTTGGATTGGCTAGTCCTTAATGTGAATATTGGCTTAACTAACTGTAGTCTGATAAAATGAGTAGTACATTGGCTTGTTTGTTTGTAGCCTGATAAACCAAACTATGTTGGAATGGCTGAGTTTTTTTGTATCCTTGGCTATGTGTGAGCCTGCTAGTGTTCCTTATTCCTTGTGGGAATCATGCCCAAATCATTGGTGGTAGTGCTGCTGAGAGATTGATGAGCGCACTAGCATATGGTTGGGTGGAACGTTGCAGTGATGTAGCTGGTTAAGGGACAAGATTCTTTCAAGATAAGTATTTCTTATGTGTAATCTCTGCAATTGTATTTGGTTTAATGAATTGTGATGAACATGTTGAATGCTTTGATGAATGTATTTGCTTCCGTTATACATTGCATGTTTTACGCATCTATGTATGTTTTTAAGTTCCATGAATTGTATGTTGCGTTAGGGGGATTAAATTGTTGGATTGGTGATGGCCTGAATGAACAAATTTGTCCAATACTTTTGTTATCAGATTGAATTTCCTTCCACAACTATCCTTTCAGCAACTAGCGGGATGTGGGATGCAGCAACCTCCTTCTGTAAATTTTGTTCCCCATAGATTTCCTTCTGCAACTCTCCTTTTCGCAACTTGTGGTATGCATGATGTGGGATGTGGCTTCACAGATCTCTATTTCTGCAACTTTTCATTTTGCAACGGTCTATTTTGCATGCATGATGTGGGATGAAGGATTGCATTTTCCATATTTCCTTGATTCCGCAAAATCAAGCTTTTGGCACCATTGATTCTTGCGGGTTGATTCTCAGTCATTGATCCATCTCCGTATGCAAAATAGATGATAACTATCGATTTTTCGTTGCGATCTTTCTCCTCCATTCAATCTCCTTAGAGATATTTCTTTGTAGATTGTCGAATTGATCACTGACATGATCAATTTATCTATTGTTGGGAAGTTGGAGAATCTATACGCAGACTTAAATAGAATGAATAAAAGATGAATCCATGCCTCTATAGATCTCTTAGAAATCGAGAATCCATAAAAATACATACAGAATTCAATGAACTTCAAGCTGGATGCTCCTGCAACAATACGAGCGAGCAGTTATGGTCGTGTTCTCTCTCTAGTGGATGGGAGAGGACGTGACATTGTGGTATTAGAGCTGCATGTTGCATCATTGGGCCTTGATGGGCCAAGTTGAATAGTTAGCAGAGATGTTGGTAAATGGTTTTTACTTCTGATTTTATTATGCAGCTAACAATTTTCTTTATTAACACATTCTGCAGAATTATAGTCAAAATTCCAGATAGTTCAATTCCATAAAGTTTCTTTGGATGAGCCATGAGAACCGACATGTGTGATGATGCACAGAACCCCAATGAATACGAGGAAGATGCTATGGGGGAAAATGTCTGAGTTGGAAATGCTGAGATAGAGTCTAATGGGAGGAGGTTTCAAGATATTTCCTAGATTTTTCAGCCACCATGAGAAGCCTAAAGGTGGAGATGCAAAGTTATAGGGAAGATAATGAAAGATTGGTTAAGGCTCTAAAGGAGTAGAATCAGCTGAATGCAGCTCTACTACATATTTTGATAGACATTGAGAGGCGGATGAACTCTAAGGACTAGAAAGTAATACCAGAAGGAAGTAAGAGTACTTCTAGAAGAGGAAAGAGATCTCTTAATGGGCCATCTGACTCTGAAGGATCCACTGCTGGTTCAAGTTCTTCTTCTCATGGGAATAAGAGAAAGAGGCGCTACTATAACTGTTCACGATATTAATTTAAGAAGGAAAGGACTCCTGCCTTCAATGGTGAGATAGCAAATGGTCAAGAAGCTGAAGCTTGGCTTCTTGGGATGAGGAAATATTTCCAAGTCCAAGACTACTCTAGAAATATGAAGGCCAGAGTAGCCATCTTCAATTTGACTAGTAGAGCATCCATATGGTGGGATAACTTTAGGCAAGTGAAAGAGATTAATGAAAGGAATATTGTGTGGAAATAGTTCTAAAATTATTTCAAGGAGGAGTACCTCTTTGATAGGTACTATGATGATAAGATCAAATAATTCCATGAGCTAATGTTGGGACAGTAGACCATGGAAGAGAATGCAAACAAGTTCTTGGAGCTGTTGAGGTATGTCAAGTACTGCAAATATGAGAAATTGAAAATCCAACTTTTTATGAGTGGATTTCCTTAGTCTTACAAAGATAGAATTGAGTTTTATGAACCTATAACTCTGGAAGAAGCGATAAGGAAATCTAAGTATTTATATGAGAAAAGAAAATGAAAACTTGATTATCAGAAGACATGTAGGGACAAGAATAATGAGAAGTATGACCAAAGGAAGAAAGGTTTCAAACCTTCTAACTTCAAGAATCAACATAAGCAACCATCCCAAGTTGAGAAGTAGCCAGCTAGAGTGGTGGGAGAAAATCCGAGAGATCCACAACAAAATAGAGAACCACTCCAATGTTGGAAATGTGGAGGACCCCACATAAGTAGGAATTTCCCACTTGAGAATGAGAATGCAAGGCCAACTTACAACATTAAAGAGGAATAAATAGTGGGTCAAGTAGAAAGGGTCGTCCCTAGGATCTATGCAGCACTGGAGGACCACCAAACAGATCACGAGTCAACTGTGGTTGAAGTTTCAGGTAAGATTGTTGAGCAATCTACTTTTATTTTGATTAAACCTTGTTCTACTTACATTTACATTTCTCCTAGAGTAGTGGAGATCTTTTCTTTTAAGAAAGTAAAACATAGAAAATCATGGTTAGTTCAGCTAGCCACTGGAACTAAGAGAAAGGTTAGTGAAGTGGTAGAGAAATTCCCATTGGTGATTAATGGATTGGTCACTTGCGTAGATTTGAATGTTCTACTACTTGGTTCCTATGATTTTCTCATTGGCCCATCGATTGGTTAGAATATCACAAGGTAAAGCTTGATTGCTATAATAAGACTTTTGAATGCATGGATGAAGAAGGGAACCCAAGAGTTGTAAGAGGAATTCCAAAGGTGATTTATGTGAGGTAGATTTCATCAATGGAGTTGGAGAAGTTTTGTAGGAAAGGTTTCCTGTTGTATGCATCTCATATTGTGGAGGCAATAGAGAAAGAAACTGCTAGGTTGGAGGACTTTCATGTGTTGCAGGAATTTGGGGATGTTTTTCCTGATGAGATTCTAGGGCTTCCTCCAAAGAGAGACATTCATTTCATAATCAAGATTGTGCCATGAGCAGCACCAATGTCCAAGGCACCCTACAGAATGAGTACATCGAAAATGCTAGAGCTGAAGATGCAATTGCAAGAGTTGTTGGAGAAGAGGTATATCAGGACGAGCGTGTCCCCTTGGGGAGCACCATTTCTATTTGTGAAGAATAAATATGGTAGACTCAAATTGTGTATTGATTACAAACAGCTAAACAAATTCATTGTGACAAACAAATATCCTTTTCTTAGGATTGATGACCTCTTTGATCAAATGAGAGGAGTAAAGGTATTTTCCAAGATTTACTTGAGTTCTGGTTACCATTTGGTGAGAATCAAGGATGAATACATTCATAAGACAACCTTTAGGAGAAGGTATGGGCATTATGAGTTTGTAGTGGTACCATTTGGTCTCACAAATGCACCCACTACATTTATGTTCAGGGCAGGTTTTGAGCACACATTACATGCAAACACCTGGCAAGGGTGGCACCTCTTGACTGCATCTACACAATCCTTAAAGATCGACGGATACAAATAACCTTCTCTTAATATTTTTGGGCTATAGAAAGCCCAGATAAATGACCACCACATGCCCCTCCATGGTAATCATTCAGCACTATCTTATCCTCTTCATGAGTTAAACAACATCGTAAAATGGAATCTATCCCATGACAATACAAAGTGTTATTCACTATGAGGTAATTCTTAGACACGTGACGTAATCGTCATCGTTCATCCCGTGAGAGGTGAGTAGGGACCTTCAATGTTTGTAAATATATAATGATATCCCCATACCATGGGTATAAAGTTGAGATTAAGAAGATGTGTTCATCAACAAACGTATATTCACAAACTAACTCCTCAGCCTCGCTTGGGAAATCTGATATAAGCTCTGCAAAAATTAACGATTTCTTCGATTTTTCCGAAACAAATTCAAGATCAAATTCTTGCAGGATGACAATCCATTTATTATATTTTCCCCAGTCATCCTTCGAGTGAGGATGAATTGAAACGGATTGACATGGGCTACAACTAAGGTTTGGCGAAGGAGAATATAATGTCTCAACCATTGAACCACATGTACAGTAGCTAAATCAAGCTTCTCAAGATGAGAATAAAAAATCTCTACGTCAATAAGGTTCTGGCTCAGATAGTATATGACATGCTCTTGGAGCTCCTCATCCTCTTCAACCAAAACCATACCAATCGTCTCCATGGACACAACCACATAAAGTAGAAAATTACAACTATAGTTTGGGGCACTAATCACTGGGGACGATGCTAGGGCTCGCTTGAGCGCATCAAAGGAATCCTAGGCTCGCTCATCCCAACAAAAGGTGGTGTCCTTCTTCAAAATACGCATGGAGCCTCTAGTCAAATTGGAAAAATTGACAACAAATCTCCGTAAGAAGTTTGCCATGCCTTGCAAACATTGAAGATGACGAATATTTTTTGTGGGAGATAATCAAAGTATTGTCTCAACCTTCAAAGGGTTGAATCTTATACCCTCTTTAGAAATGATGAATCCTAACAAGCGACCTCACTTCACACAAAATATGTGCTTGTGAGGATTTAACCTAACCAAATAATGGCGGCATATTTTGAATACCAATATCAAGTGATAGGAATGATGCATTCTCATATGAGAATGAGCAGCAAGGTTTTGAGCACACATTACATGCAAACACCTGGCAAGGGTGGCACCTCTTGACTGCATCTACACAATCCTTAAAGATCAACAGATAGAAATAACCTTCTCTTAAGATTTTTGGGCTATAGAAAGCCCAGATAAATGACCACCACATGCCCCTCTGTGGTAATCATTCAGCACTATCTTAGCCTCTTCATGAGTTAAACAACATCGTAAAATGGAATCTATCCCATTATGGTACAAAGCGTTATTCACTATGAGGTAATTCTTAGACACGTGACATAATCGTCATCATTCATCCCGTGAGAGGTGAGTAGGGACCTTCAATGTTTGTAAATATATAATGATATCCCCATACCATGGGTATAAAGTTGAGATTAAGAAGATTTGTTCATCAACAAACGTATCTTCACAAACTAACTTCTCAGCCTCGCTTGGGAAATCCGATATAAGCTCTGCAAAAATTAACGATTTCTTCGATTTTGCCGAAACAAATTCAAGATCAAATTCTTGCAGGATGACAATCCATTTATTATATTTTCCCCAGTCATCCTTCGAGTGAGGATGAATTGAAATGGATTGACATGGGCTACAACTAAGGTTTGGCGAAGGAGAATATAATGTCTCAACCATTGAACCACATGTACAGTAGCTAAAGAAAGCTTCTCAACATGAGAATAACAAATCTCTATGTCAATAAGGTTCTGGCTCAGATAGTATATGACATGCTCTTGGAGCTCCTCATCCTCTTGAACCAAAACCATACCAATCGTTTCCATGGACACAGCCACATAAAGTAGAAAATTAAAACTATAGTTTGGGGGACTAATCACTGGTGATGATGCTAGGGCTCGCTTGAGCGCATCAAAGGACTCCTAGGCTCGCTGATCCCAACAAAAGGTGGTATCCTTCTTCAAAAGACGCATGAAGCCTCTAGTCAAATCTCACAACAAATCTCCGTAAGAAGTTTTCCATGCCTTGCAAACATTGAAGATGACGAATATTTTTTGTGGGAGACAATCAAAGTATTTTCTCAACCTTCAAAGGGTTGAATCTTATACCCTCTTTAGAAATGATGAATCCTAACAAGCGACCTCACTTCACACAAAATATGTGCTTGTGAGGATTTAACCTAACCAAATAATGGCAGCATCTTTTGAATACCAATATCAAGTGATAGGAATGATGCATTCTCATATGAGAATGAACAGCAAGGTCATCCAAAAATACCTTGATGATCGACTTGAGATCGTGGAAGATCAAGGTCATTTCCCGCTGAAAAGTAGCTCCAGTGTTCTTAAGGCCAAAAGGCATTTTTTGATATGCAAAAGTTTCCCAAGAAAAAATAAATGCAGTCTTATGTTGGTCCTTAGGTTTAATTTGTATTTGATTATATCCGGAAAATCCATCCATAAAGGAAAAAACCTCGCTACCCACACACTCATCCAAAATCTGATCAATAAATGGTGTGGGGAAATTGTCCTTACGATAGGCATGATTCAAATCACGGAAATCAGTACATATGTGGATCGCTCCTTGATTCTTATCCACCGAAACGGGGTTTGAAACCCACTCTGTCAAGGGAATAGGATAGATAAAATTGGCTTTCAACAGTTTCTCTATCTCTGCCTTAATTGCAGGTGCTTTCCTAGGATTCACCGCACGCAAGCGATGTCAAACAAGCTTGGTGTTGGGATAAGTCTTAATCTCATGTTCAACAATACGAGGGTCGATACCTGCCATTTCATCATAAGGCCAAGCAAAGATATCACAAAATTATTTAAACATATCGGTGTATTCTTGAATCTCAGCATGGGAACATTCTGCCCCAATATAAACATTTTCTATCCTGCCAGGATCGTGAGAGATATTCATAGGAATCATTGAAGATATGTTTTCCATGTTTCCATCAGCTATCGGACTAGGAGAGCTTAATGGAACCATAGGAATACCAACTCTCTCACTAAGAACCACCCTAAAGTTCTCACGCTCTAAGCAGTCAAACTCAGGAAGAAAGTAAGATCTATGATGGAGTTCCTCCCATGGTGGCTCAACTCCTGACATGGCCTCAATAATAGTTTCATCTACAAGGAAAACACTATCAAGAAAGTCGTGCACGTGAGACGACTGCACTGCCCATGTCGACAGCACATAAGGGTCCTCCTCCTCCGTCCACGAAGAGAAAGGACTAGGATCTGCAACACACTCTAGATTAGCTTGATAAGCTACCATAGTTGCAGGAAACAACATGTCCGTCACGATGGGCTCACTTGAAGTACTCAGTGTAGGAAGAATCCAAGGATCTTCCATATGACACATGCAAAAAGACACCAATCTCACAGATGTCGAAGCCTCATCAGAACTAGACCCTATCATAAGGATCGATGCAAGACAACTAAAAATTTCCATGAGGGATGGATACATTCCTACACCCACACTCCTAGTTGCCGGCTAAGAGTGTTCAACGATCAGACTCGAAGCTCCTGAATATGTGGTAACTGACAGATTCTTGGATGATGTTTGATCAATCATGAAAATCTTCTCATTAAATGGAAAGCATACAATGTGAAATAGGGAAGAAGCTATGGCTTGCATAATGTACATCCAATTCCTACCTAGCAAGAGATTGTAGTCAAGTGGCGCATCAACCACCTCAACCTCTATCACAACGATCTTCCCTCTCAAATGGACCTTAAGGGAAGGAAGGATCCCATGCAACCTAAATGATCTCCCATCGAACACAATTAACATGTTCACTAATTTAGACAACTCAGGGGAACCTAAACCCTTCCAACACGATAAAGACATCACAGAAGTGGTAGCGCCTTCGTCAATCACAGTGCACTTGACGGTCATGTTAAGATAGTCTACGTGAATCAAAAGAGACACATAGTAAGGAAAGTGAGGCTGAAGTCCTACAGTTTCAAATTTAATCATGGAGGAAGAATCATCATCATTCACACTAAGGGCAGAAAGCAAAGCCTTCCTTTGCGAAGGACAACTCTGAAGCACTTCCAATACAGACATCGCATAAGGAGTGTGGCCCAAATCCTCGACAATAGAATAGTTTTAGGTAGCTCAGGAATTAGGATTATGCCCCGAATGATTAAGGACTCCCTTAGGAATGCGAGGTTCAGCTTCAGGTTTATCCACAGGTTTCTCAATACGCAAAGGAGACCCTGGTGGATCAAGATCCTTTCCTGGGCTGGGTTGTGATGAACCATAGTCCTTCGCATGGGTCACAACTTTCACAGCATGTACCATGTTAATGCAACCACGACAACTACCCTCTAATGGATCTTGATCACCACCAGAATGATCATGGGTCCTCGATTTCATATTTTGATTGTGAGGTAAAGGGTTAGTTAGCACAGCTAGGCCCTGTGCCAAGAATCTTGAGGCTTCATCGATACGAGGGCACAAGTAAGAGAGGTGATCATCCTTACACAACTTGTAAGGGAATTTAACCTTACATTTAGCTTGCTTGTCCCTTTAGCATTACGGGCATTCTTGTCATTATTAGCATTCTCATTCCGATTCCCACCCTTACGATTATTCTTACCCTTCTTTTTATTTCGTCCGGGCTGCTGGTTACCCTTCTGGTCCGACAATTGTACTGAAAGCACACTCACTATTTGGGTGGGTTGAGATGAAGCCATGGCTTGTCCCGATGTAGATTGGTTGATTGAAAATTGACTAACCTATTTTGCAACCGAATCCGCAGGTTTAGCACTAGCACAACCCACAATGCCATTGGAATGTGGTCCAGGTTTAACTTTGGGGTTAAAACTAGAACACGAAGCATTGGGAATGATCTCATATAACAAACCGGACTGAGCATAAATCAAATCCAGTTCCTGTGCCCTAAAAATGGCTTGTTCCTCATTTTGCACTCCGGATTTAGAAACATCCTTCGTTGTATACGGAAATAACGACTTAAGGAACCATTTGAGGAGGAATTCCGATGGTATAAAGGATTTAACTAACCTCTTTCGTCTATGCCACTCTTGGATATGATCCGATATATGTGTGGCTTTATCCTGCCAAAATGTCAATAAGAATTCAGTACCAACGTCATAACGCACTGGTAGCTGAAAGTGGTTAATAAAATTCATCGCTAGGTCATCGCACAAAGTGAATGCCCCCCTAGGTAGCTCTATATACCATTTCACGGCAGGCCCTGTAAGGGTGCATTGAAACAGCCTTAAACGGATTGAGTCTTGGTGTAAGTAATTTGAAGAGAACCATAGGTGAAAGGTAGTTACATGTTCGCTTGGATCCTCTCCCGGTTTGAGCTCAAATTTGGGTATGTCTAAGGGAAGCCTAATAGGGACAACTGACCAAGACGGGTCATGAGCTATAGGATCGTTCGTCAATCTAGACAAGTCAAGAAGATTCAACATTGCGAGGAAAGGTAGCCTAGGATGATGAGGTTGATGGACCACTCCTTGATAGTTTTGATTCACATAGGTTTGATTACCACCATGGCCTTGGCCATAGTGCCCTCCTCATGTTTGATCTGTATAGGGTGGCATGGAAGCACCATATTGTGGTGTACCTTGGCTATTCGGAGCTACAAAGCCATAATTTGGAGAGTAAGTAGGTTGTTGATACCTGCCCCCATAAGGTGAAGAACCCTGTCCATACTACATCCCATAATAAGGTCCATAATTCATTGCATGAGATGTCCCATGAGACACTTCGTAAGTAGGAACATATGCTCCGGAAGTAGGAATATACATTCCATAAGTAGGAATGTGACCTCTAGAAGTATGAACATAACCACCCGAAACAACGGGCGGTTCCTGAAGCTAAGACACAATCAGTCTAGTAACCGCAGTATGGACATAACTCGTAGCAACGTTCTAGCCTAAAGGACCACGTGAATGAGGTGGAGGGTGAACATTCAAAGAAATAGGGACAAAGGATGAAGGGATCTATGTGATTATGTACGTACTATTCCCTATAGTCACTCATCTTGGATCTGGTATCCTAATAGGATCACTAACCCTAGACCTAGGAGGAATATGTGATGTAGCTTCCACCACCGGGATGGAAGGTGTAATGTGACTAGTGCTCCCAAACCTCTCCGCATGGTAAGGAATGAGAGTTCCCCTAGGCATAGTGTTAGGCTCAAACTCAGATTCAACATGAAATGTCATTTCATGTGTGGGAAAACCAGACATACCATAACTACAATAACTAGTGCTCGCAAGTTTAAAATGAGTCTCATCATCCTCCGGCATTCCATACCGGCGAAGCATCAATGGGGAAACAACCCTAGAGTAAGTAGGTCTATCATGGAAGGTTCCTATCTTAGAAATCACAGGACCTAACTTAGTCAAGTCGGGTGAAGGATCATAGTTAGGAGTAAACTCCCCATCTTCCACATGAATGGAAGAAGGTGGTTCAGGAATACCTTCTAT
>LPNX010806838.1:14559-26570 GCA_001517045.1 Pseudotsuga menziesii
ACCTGGACCGTCTATTTCTCACTCCCAACGAAGGAGGAGATGTAGAAGGCAGAAGTCATACTAAATGACAAGAATGGTGAGGAGCCGCACCCAAATCCACAATGACTCAAAAAATACAAAAGACTCTCTATCTACACAAACCCTAGGCAAGCTATCGTGTACAAAGCAATCACCAATAAAATATAAATCCAAATGCAAGCAATTAAGGGTAGGATAAGTGAGCTCATACACAACAAGCGGAGGTACGTAACTAATTATTGTGGCCCTTAGCTTCAACATGTAAAGCGACTATGTTGTCCGACCCCAACCTGGCCGGGATACCCATAGAATAACTCCTACAAAGTACCCCCTCGATATCCTAGGTAAGGCCACTAAGGTCACCTCAATATAATAAATGCTTAGGTGGACAGTCGCAAGTAGGATTGACCGTATGGGAAGGGTAGCAAAGCCCAAAACACTCAAAAGAGCCCCCAGATACAAATACAATCCTGGAAATATCTCCAGTGCTACTCAGTTATGACTACGGGTCATCCCAATCAATAACTACTCACACTGCCTCATGCTTAACTCCCTTTTGAGAGGAGGATCCTGAGAAACACGGGTTGTACCAAGGATTTCACACACTCACCTGGATAGACACATACATGTTGTTGTTTAGTGGTCTTGGAGAATTTACTCACAATGAAATATTCCAAGACCCTAAAACCTAATCTTGTTGGTGAACCCTATCAAATAAAATAGTGTAGTTCATTTTAATTAAGCGTTAATTTTAATTGGCTTTATTACTCAAAAGAGGGATATGGCCATGCAACTAATGGTGTTATGACCCAACATGAAGTAAAATGCACACCTAACAATCAATGCAAATGCATTGTGTCCATGAAAATAGGGTATGCTACTACATGAAATGCACAATTTTCTTCAAATGATAAATGCAAGATTTCCTATATGAAATCCTAACTAATACTCCAAAGCAAATCTAGTGCAAGTACTATGAAAAATGGAAAATGCAATGCAGGATGATAAGCAAATTGTTTTGGATTTTTTGAAATAAAATGAGATATCAAAAGCAAAAGAATGATTCTACAACCCCCAGACTCTACAAGCACACTAAAGCAACACTCAAGCAAGAAAATAAGGTAAAAGAAGTCTAATGCACTAATCCCAAAACAAAAAATCGAAAATGCAATGACAAGAACATTCTTAAAAAATAAATTTACACTAAACAAAATGTCTTTGGTCAAAAACAGAGGTGTATACAGACTCTGGTAGTATCAAAGGAGACTCAACAATCATCAAAATTCACCTAGCACCATTCAATTTCCTCTAAAAGGAAAAACTAAAGGCATACGCGACTGTTCGTAGTAAACCCACATGTACACGTGGAAATGGTAGAGAAACCCGCGTATATACCCGACTGTGAGTTCAAAACTCATGTACAGGAAGAAATGTGCATAAAAATAAAGGCAAATAGACAAGATGAGACAAAATTCACACCAATCAGACACTACCAGGAAAACATGCCCCCAGACCCGACACAGAAACAAGAGAGAAAGAGCAATTCAAAGTCATTGAATGCTAATAGAAAAACCCCAAAGGACAACTATTAAAAACTCCCCAGTGGAGTCACCAATTCTATTACGAAGAGAAATTCCTATGGCTTGGGGTACCACAACAGATAGCTTGAATCCAGAAATCAATCATTTCCAATATGCAATAGAAATTAAATATCTAACACTAAAGGATCAGACCTCATACCTTATTCCGGACGGTTGAAGTAGATCCCCGTTGAGCTTTCCAACTTCAGCTTGAATTGATAGATTACTTCCTCAACAACAAGTAAACAATACAAGCATACTATATATATTGGTGTTAGATATATTCTAGCATATATAATCAACAATGAATAAACATTTGAAAACATCCATGGATAAAATATTCATTCAAACATACATTATTGGATAGGAAAATATATTTCTATTAATATACAATCAGATATTACAATGGATAGAACCTCTATCGGCACGTCTGCGAATCGGAGAAACTGAATCCCCCACTTGGGCCTCCACCACCTCAATCCTCCATCTCTCGATAGCAAGCTCACAAGCAAAAGGAAAGCTTGGGAAGAACCCAAAAGTGCTCCAAGGGACAAAGGGATGTAGACTCAAGCACAAGTTTCAGCAACAATGGACTATAATTTCTTTGCTCTCAATTCTCTCATATGCCTTCAATGTACCAAAGAGTTCCTTATATATATTTTCAAAGGGGTAATGAAAGGTCGAATCTGAGAGATCTCAAGGCATAGGGAAGGTCAGGAGTCAAGTGAGTCGGATCCATGTCAAGGAAAACTCCAAAATTATTTAGATTATGCACACATCCCAATGTCCACGGTTTTAGGGGTCAACCCCATGTATATACATGATTAAGGGTTTAAAAGTCGTGTGTATCATTTTTTACATGTTTTTAGGGATGGTCAAGCAAACATCAAAGGACAAAAAATGGTCCAAGGGATCTAAGGAGTCTACAGAGGGACAGGGGAAGGCCATACAATTGTGATTCACCTGGTGTGGTAAAATCATCTATAACAATAGGGACATATCATTTTATTTTCTTAGAAAGTTGTATGCAGAATTCATCCTAGGAAAACATGTTAACTATTTTGATATCTTAGGCTTCCAAGGTGTTGGTCATGGGATGCCCCAAGATAGGGAAGGGGCTAAGATGGATCCTAACCATGTTACATGCCCTCCATGCACACAAAAAACCCCTTGGATATATCATCCTATGGTTCCTATGATTGAGGATACACATGAGGCCTTATTTGAATTTGCAAATAAATTGCTTCAACATGGGACTGATGTCCAAGGAAATGTAGGCCAAGGGGTTGGCACTTCTAAGGCCAACTCATCACATAGTAAGGATCCATATATAGATTGCACAAGAGACGTAGAGCATTCAAAACATCATGTTACTCCACACCCTTGCACATCGTGTGGAGGCATATGCTATGGCCCTACTTCATACTTTCGGGACGATGGATTACTTCAATTTGTAAGTAAAACTCATTATTTTCATATTATATTTTGTTTCATATCACAATTTTCAATTGTTTCACAATTTATTTCTATTTAATTATCTAACAAATTATGTGAACAAATATATAGCTGGTGTCCCATGGCACACCAGAGTCGCATAGTCTACCGATTAATGTTGAGAACATTGATGTTGTTGTCAATATTGCATATGGGTTTGGCTCTTCACCATTAGCGGTAAGAACTATACTTGTTAATTTGTCAACGTTATTTACATATTTATAGTAGAGATTGTAACATTCAATACATCCTAATTTTGATACAATATGTTTTATGCAAGGTGATTAGGATGGGTACATTGAATCCCATCCTAGTCACTCTCATGTAGAGGTAGATTCCCAGATGCAACTATTATTTTAAATACGCTTTTAATTATGTTTCGATTTCTTTGGAAAAATCATTTTTCATCCATCATGTATATGTCTCATTTTCTTTGTATTATCTGACATTGACATATGTTACATTATGCAAGCATCCATTGAGCCATTAGTGCTTGAAAAGAACCAAAGCGAGGTTGTTTCTGACCCACCTCTTCCCCCCTGCTAGGTACATGTATGTTTCACTTTCTTTGAAAACATAATTTTTCGTCCATGTAATATATATGTCTATGATTATTTTTATTATCTGAATTTGACATATGTTATTTTATGCAGGCTTCTAGTGAGGCACTTGTGCTTGAAGAGCACCAGATTGATGACCCACCTATAATGATCCAGGGGGTACATTTATGTATTGCTTTCTTTTAATTGTGATTTTAATTATTCAACATGTATCTTTTTAATTTTTTGAAATTGTCTAATTGTATCTTTATCCTTTTGTATGTAGGAACGTGAGTTTGATGAATATGTCCAAAAAGTGAGCTTCTTCTCTAGTGAAAGTAGAAGTCCTTTTCTCTCTTTGCTAGTTAATCGATGCAATGGTTACACATCTCCTCGTGTCCCCCATAGATATCTATACATTGCAACTCTTGCTTATATTTCTTTTTGTACATGCAAGTATCTTTTTCCTTGTTGCTCCCATTGATATGTCTATTTTTATTTATATTATTTGACATTGACATATGTTACTTTATGCAGGAATCTATTGATACAGTGGTGCATGAAGCGCACCATTGCGAGGTTGTTTTCGACCCACCTTTGACGAGCCAACAGGTAAGTTTATGTATTGCTTTCTTTGTATGTTTATGAATGGCTTTCTCTGATTTGGTGCTTTCTCTTTGTACGTTTTTATACGTTTATGTATCGCTTTGACATATGTTACTTTATGCAGGAATCTATTGAGATAGTGGTTCTTAAAGAGCACCAAAGTGAGGTTGTTGTCGACCCACCTCTTCCCCCTCTCTAGGTACATGTATGTTTCGCTTTCTTTGGAAACATAATTTTCCATCGATGTAGTATATATGTCTATGACTCTTTTTATTATCTAAAATTGACATATATGTTATTTTATGCAGGCTTCTAGTGAGGCACCGATGCTTGAAGAGCACCAAATCGATAACCCGCCTCTAACAAGACAGCAGGTACATTTATGTATCGCTTTCTTTGTATGTTTGTGTATTGCTTTCTCTGATTTGGTGCTTGAAGAGACCCAAATCGGTGACCCACCTCTTCCCCCCAAATGTACATGTATATTTGTTGACATTGGCATATATATTTTTTTATGCAGCTTGATAGTGAGCAAGTGGTGCTTAAAGAGCACCCAATTAGGGTCCCTGCTAGTGAGGTACCACAACCCACCATTACTTAATCATGTAAAGTAAGTAAAAATGTTATATTGGTTTGGAATTTGAACAAGTGTACAAAGAATTTTTATAGGTTGGTAAACTAACTTACAAAATTTGGTTTTTCTACAGTCTCCATTGATGCGACCTATCCCTCTTATTCAGCGATAGGGATCACCAGTGAGTAGTAGGAAAAGAAAGCTACACTTCTCCAAAGACATTGGCAGTGGCAGTGAAAGGGGGGATAACTAGAATAAATGTATAGGGGGATACATAGATGTAACTATTTGTTTTTATACACACAGATGTACAGTTTGATCCACTATTCCGTATTATGGCTATAGCATGCAAATTGGTGTTCATGAAACCCTAGTTGGTTTCCAATTTGTACATGTCCATGTGTTTCTTGTCCCATCTCATAACTTGTCAAACCTAGTGATAGCATGCAAATTGGTGTTCATAAAGCCCTAGTTGGTTTCCAATTTGTACATGTCCATTTTTTTCTAGTTCCATCTCATAACTTGTCAACCCTAGTGATAGCATGCAAATTGGTGTTCATAAAGCCCTAGTTGGTTTCCAATTTGTACATGTCCATGTGTTTCTAGTTCCATCTCATAACTTGTCAACCCTAGTGATAGCATGCAAATTGGTGTTCATGAAACCCTAGTTGGTTTCCAATTTGTACATGTCCATGTGTTTTTAGTTCCATCTATTAACTTGTAATCACTAAACCCTAGTTCCATCTCATTATTTGCAAACCCTAGTGATAGCATGCAAATTGGTGTTCATGAAGCACTAGTTGGTTTCAAATTTGTACGTGGCAATGTAATTAAATGTATATTAAACTAAAAACATCAAAAAATGTAAATTTCAACAATTCGAGAGCATGCTATTTTCTGAATTCTATTTGTTGGTGTCTGAAGACATAGTTCTTGGATCCTCCAATGTGCCATAGATGGTGTTTGTATCCTAGGCACACGAAAGGCTAGACATTAGTAACATCATAAGACAAAAAATAGAACCCAATAAAAATGTGCAAACATGATTTATAGATAACTCACTCAAGGTTGTACAATCGTGTTTATAGTGTCCAGTATCCTATGAATAATATTATGTCTATGAATGGTATCAGTCAATCACAGGTTTATTACATTGGGAATAAACTAAGGATAAATAATTGAAATTGTGCTTTAGCATTCACTTTAAAGGTTAAATAACACACTTGACAATGCACTCATATGAGTAGGCCATATGGATCATCTTTGGTGCTGATGGTGTCCATCAATCTTTTGTGCTCAATATGAGGTAGCAAGTATCATACATGTGACCTATTTTTGTGACCAAGTGTGTGCAGCTTGATGTTTATACCAACTACTAGGTTGGTGAAGTGGTATACAATAGCTCCAGGTCTATAATCCTAATATACGTACCCACCCTTCCTTTTTTGTTGTGCTGCAAGTGTCAAGTATTCCCCTTTTATAACCATCAAGCCAATTGGGAATTCAATATTTTCATCATTTGTAATAGGTTTGAGAATGGTTTGTTTCCCCTCTACGAAACATGCCAACCAATAGTTAGAACCCCATTCATTATTTTTTGGGGCAACCACCACATATATATGACCTGTGAAAGGAAATAAATCAAGTTAACAATACATTTTTTAAATAAGGTCTTGCATTTCTAATTTCCACATAAATTGAATTCTACATAGGGCGAGTAAACAATACATCAATGCGTTTTCTAATTTAGGTACTACTCATGTACCTACTTGTATGAGATCCGATATGTGATCATAGTCTGTAGAAATATGTGTCTGATCATCTTCTAAATATTCTATTTCATTAACCCCGTTGAAATTGCTGCCAAGTGTCACTCAATCCCATGTATCAATGGTATCTGTATACTCACAATCATCCCATTCATCGATGCTATAGGAATTGCAAAAGCAAGCCTTCAATCTTGTCCAAATTTGTGTTGTCTGAGCTTCTAATTGAATGAAACTGTTGAGTTCCATGGACTATGTTCACCCAATGTGTTTGGGATCGGTCCACATTTTTCACCTCCCAGAATATTCTTCACACTAGGTGTTTCCTTGTTGCTAGTTCTCCCATGAAAGATGCACACCATTTCACTATAGATGTAGCGTCTCAAAGGCAAGCACCTGTAAACTTCATCTCTTCCCTTCGAAGGGAAGTTTTAATGCATGCACCAGCACCATCGTGCTCTCTTATTCCATGACTAGTTTCAAAGTAGTTCCATACATGTGGCACCTTGTATTTTATGTGCAACAAACACAACCATTCAAATACACATACATTCTTGAACTGTCCAACACAACCATCTAACCAAATGAAATGACGATAAAATGGTCTATCCATAGCTATCACATTATCATAGAATAATTTAAAGCAATGTTGCATGTAATGGATGTCATGGGTCCGGTCGTCACTTATGTAGAAGTGAATTTTTTTTAGTATCACATGTTTCTATTCATTGCTATCTGGCCCATGTCGATACGTGATATGCACCATTATGCTCACCTGCTTTGAGTGATATTATTGACTTTGTATTTCATTTTGTGGTTGTAGGGTGTAATTTTCCACAAATTCAACCACTGATAGTATTGTTCCAAGAGGGAAGGTGTCCTAGCATATTCTGAATTGCTCATCTTACCACTATTCCATATCGACATGTTGAATGTACTATTGGATCTTTCTACGAAACTATGAAATAAAATCACATACTTGCACTTAGTGTAAAAAACTCAACAATGTTATAAAACCACATAAAAAAATGTGTACATGAATATTAATATGTCAATATTCAACAATTTACCTATGAAGTCACCAATTTAATCTTCCTACTTTCTTTCCCATCATGTAGCTGATATGTCTCATACAGATAGTTATGCTTCTTGACAATTGCATTCTTGAATGCTTGATCTTCACTTTCATGGATGCAATCAGACCATAATGATAGCTCACCACAATTGTTGCAAGAACCGTCTACACATTGTTTTAAGTAATGTGTCCTCCCATCTTGCCTCAGACACATTATGCTATGGATGAAATATTTGGATGACATTGGCAGTACTGTACTTGAGTGTTTCTGCAGATGGTTAGGATGCAAAAAATGACGTATATGTGCAAATGTATTGTAATATAGGTCAAACTCTATGTGGTATCTACAACAACAAGTGTTCCATATGGTGTTGATTCTAACATACCAAGGCTTGCATTTTTCAAAAGATCTTTTCCCGATCCTTAGATCTACATTGGAAACTTTAAACATCTTGAACAGTTGAGTTTGTGTCATGTCAAGATAATGTTTAACATGAGGTTCATTATTTCTAGAACCCCTACAATTTCTTAACATATCCTTTGTGTTAGAAGAAGGCCTAATGTTATTGTGCCAAAACGTGTGCACTAGGCCCTTCACTGCTTCGACTAAATTCATGTCTCTATAGGGAAACCTACCACTAAATCCCCATAATGTTTCCATTTGTCCCTTTACATCAAGGTTGTCTCTTCTTACGGAATATTTTTTAAGTGTCTTTGGATGTAAAGGCACAATTTGTGATGTGAATTTAAGTAAATGACGTTGTCTTGTGGATCTACATACAATTGATTTAGCGAATACATGACGAGCCACATTATAGTCCAGTGAACGAGTTTTTTTACCAATCGATGTGAATGCAGCATCAAGAGATTTAACAATGTGATTACTTGATTCGATATTCTTCATTATTGTTATGCCTAAATTTATTCTAGCAGTTTCCATATTTCTAGATTTAAGCAAAGCTAAAAACAATTGGCATTTACTGGCTTCGAATTTGTTATCAAAATATTGTTTCATTATTTGAAAACAATGACGAAGGATAGTGCGTTTAGCCACCTTACCTTCCATGGAAGTCAATTCGCTCTTGTGCACTTGTATGCGTTTAGGATTTCCCTTTCATTTTGATGCAAAATTTCTTGCCGTTTGAAATGCTGGAGTGATGTTTACATCCACTACAAGCTGAGAAATTTGATTATGAGATTGAACCACCGACCATGGTTGTTGTTGAGTCACATTTGCATCGAGAGTAACATAATTATTGAACTCTTCACAAGATTGTCTGTTTACTAATGGTTCAATAATGTCAACTTCCGTATAACCAACTTCCTTTAATGTTGCATTATCTTCGTCAGCCTCTACGTCAGGTATCTATTGAGGGGGGACGGGAACTATTTGCTCATGTGATGAATGCCGACGATTTCTTGAATCTTCCCTCTTTTTTTCTTTTTTATTCTCAGCTTCTTCTGATGTAAGCACCTTCCTCGCTGAATTTTGACCTCTATTGCGTACATTCCCCATTGAAATCCACCCAAACTTGTACAAACCTATGGAATTATGTAAGTAATGATTAAATTGCATGTTGAACAATTCTTTGTGTGCGGGTTAAAAAGAATTATGTCTTTTTCTAAAGTAAACCTGGCCCACAACATGCAACCCGACATTTTTTATATAACACAAATCGCATATGCGATTTAGCGCATATGAGATTTAGTGCTCACTAAATATGAAACTTGATTGATCTATGCTTAACAAATATTAAAATATTAAATATCAAATGCATATCAAACTTGGACTGAAATATGTTAAACTTCTATAACCTTACAATGGACCCCATGCCAATGGTTAAGACCTCCAAACCTATCCTTGGACCCTGGTAGTGTCTATGATGATGATGATCGCAAATAGTATGACTATGATGACGATGATTATGATTATGATTATTATGATGATGATGATGACTATGATGGTGATTATAATGATGATGATGAGGAGGAAGATGAGGATGAGGATGAGGATGAGGATGATGAGGAGGAGGAGGAGGAGGATGACTATGATGAGGAGGAGGAGGATGAGGGTGATGATGATGATGATGATGATGATGATGATTACAATGATGATGATGATGAATAATGATGATGATGATGATGATGATGATGATGAATAATGATGGTGATGAGGAGGAGGAGGAGGATGACTATGATGATGATGATGAGGATGAGGGTGATGATGATGATGATGATGATGATGATGATGGCAATGATGATGATGATGAAAAATGATGGTGATGATTATGATGATGATGATGATGATGATGAGGATGATGAGGATGAGGATGATAATGATGACAAAGATGACGAGGAACAATGATGGTTGATGATGATGATGATGAATAGGATGATGCTGATGATGATGAGAGGGAGGAGGATGGTGACGATGATGAGGAGGAGGAGGAGGAGGATGGTGATGGTGATAATGATGATGATGATGATGATGATGATGATGAACAATGATGGTGGTGGTGATTATGAACAATGATGGTGATGATGAGGAGGAGGAGGAGGATGGTGACGATGATGAGGAGGAGGAGGAGGAGGATGGTGATGGTGATAATGATGATGATGATGATGATGATGATGAACAATGATGGTGGTGGTGATTATGAACAATGATGGTGATGATGATGAGGAGGAGGAAGATGACTATGATGAAGATGATGAGGATAAGGGTGATGATGATGATGATGATGATGATGATGATGATGAGGGTGATGATGATGAGGATGATGATGATGGTGATGATGTTGATTATGATGAGGATGGTGATGGTGATGATGATGATGATGACGATGAGGATGATGATGGTGATGATGAGGATGATGATGAAGATGAGGATGATGATGATGATGATGATGACGATGATGATGATGAGGAGGAGGAAGAGGACGAGGATGAGCATGATGATGAGGAGGAGTATGAGGGTGATGATGATAATGATGATGAGGATGACGATGATGAGGATGATGATGATGATGATGACGATGATGATGAACAATGATGGTGATGACGAGGAGGGGAAGGCTGATGACTATGATGATGATGATGAATAATGATAGTGATGATGAGGAGGAGGATGATGATGACGATGATGATGATGACGAGGATGAGGCTGCTGCTGCTGATGATGATGATGATGATGAGGGTGATGATGAGGATGAACAATGATGGTGATGATGATGAGGAGGAGAATGATGACCATGATGATGATGACGAGGATGAGGGTGATGCTGATGATGATGAGGAGGAGGAGGATGATGATGATGACGACGATGATGATGAACAATGATGATGAGGAGGAAGAGGAGGAGGAGGATGACTATGATGATGATGATGATGATGAGGATGAGGGTAGTGATGATGATGATGATGAGGATGGTGATGAGGAGGATGAGGATGATGATGATGAACAATGATGGTGATGATGATGAGGAGGAGGAGGATGACCATGATGATGACGATGAGGATGCTGGTGATGATGATGAGGAGGACGAGGAGGAGGAGGGGGATGATGATGAACAATGATGGTGATGATGAGGAGGAGGAGGATGATGACTATGATGATGATGATGAGGAGGAGGAGGATGACCATGATGATGACGACGAGGATGCTGGTGATGATGATGAGCAGGAGGAGGAGGAGGAGGGGGATGATGATGAAAAATGATGGTGATGATGAGGAGGAGGAGGATGATGACTATGATGATGATGATGAGGACGAGGATGGTGATGATGATGACGATGCGGACCATGATGATGATGATGAGGATGATGGTGGTGATGATGATGATTATGATGAGGATGATGATGATGATGATGGTGATCATGGCTATGATGATGATGATGATGATAGTAATCATATTTTTCCCGCTTAGTATAAATACTAATTACTAAATATTGAAAACCGCCAAAATCTGTAATACACATATAAACACTCATTACACTGATGGCCACACACTTGTTTGAATATTCTTGGTACCAGATGATCTATTCTATTCTATGGAACATACATTTGCAAGCATCAATGAACAGCTGTCCACCCGTCATCTTTCTTCCATCCCCCCGTCATATATCTCCCATAACCATCCCTCCCTTCCCATTATATTTATCCTCCCTTCATGCACCCCATATATTTCCCCTACCCATCCCTCTCTCCCATGATTCCCTCTACACCTTCCTCTCCCTTCTTTGGCTCCCACTCCCTCTCTTAACCAATGTAATGTTGGGCCATGAGCCACCCACTAGTGGAAAATGAGAGATTAGTGACCAGGAGACCAAAATTTTTGGTCACCACAGTTTTTTTGAAGG
>LPNX010806847.1:0-20000 GCA_001517045.1 Pseudotsuga menziesii
TACATTCAGTTAAATAATGGTTTAATTAATTGCACACATGTGGGGCGTTTTTTTCACCTACCACAGTCAGTTAACCATTATTTAATACTAAATGTAACACTTGGTTGTGTTTTAGAACTCTGGTTATGATTTAGACAAGGACAGTTAACTACTCGGTCCTCCAATAGTGATTTAGACAATGTCTTGGTTACCTACAGTCAAGTAGAGTCATCAATTCGAACTTCCTCATGTGGATTCGAATTGCTTGTGGCTATTAAAGCCATTTTACATTATTGTAATTATCATTTAGATTACTTTTTTGATTAATGAAAGCATTCACAGCTGCAAGCCTTTTGCACCGTTTCATTCTTCAATGGCTGAGTAAATTGTGAGATCTTCTTTGTGAGATGTGTGTTTGTCTACAGATCTATATGCTCAAATTTAACACAGGGTGAAACTGAAGAGGTTGCCTTGAGAAATGGTTGTAGGATAGGTGTAAATTGAATGAGTGATGGGAAAGAGGGAAAGGCTAGTCCTCACAAAGAGACTAATGCCAATACATCAGAAGGGAGAATGAAATCAAAGGAGAAACTAAAGAGGGCCATGTGTCATATGTGACCAAGGGGGAGAGATCGCATGATTGAGCAAACCCCACTTAGTCGAATTGCGACTACTAGATTTACTTCTTCCTCCTAATTGTAGTCCTAATTGTAGGAGATGCGTTGTGCATGCAAAGGATCAATACTACAGAATCAAGCTAGATTAAATGTAAACATCAATGCCCATACAAACATGATCGCAAAGGGAAAAAACTAACAAATGCTAAGAGTTTTCACCTTGCAACGCGATGGTACCATCCGCCTATGATCCTCGACACAAACATAGAAAAGAAACAAAGTACTTCTAGCAAAATTCACCATTATTGAAGCATCACAAGTCCACGCCACACATTTGTAAGAATCCCCAATTAAACATCCAAAAACTCCATCGGATGAATTTTCTATTAAGCTTTGGAAAACAAAATCCCAACTTTTCCCCCTTACAATGAAAGAAGCTATCCTCTTTATAGTCCCAAAAAGGCCTCTCATAAAAATTAAAAATAAAATAAAATAAAATAATATGAGAGGTGAATCTAAGATCTTGTTTTATCTCTAAACTACCCCTTACTAACTTTAACACCAAAAGATCTTTTATTTCCCTAAATCGAACTTGTCTTTGACTAGAGTTTTAAAAAACCTAAAGGCCAACCCAAATTCAGAGTCGAATTATCAAGTTAATGAAGAAAATAAACCATACGTGGGTCAAGACAAAGCCATCACCACATAGTGAGTTGTTCCACAAACTCCACGTGACCGGGAAGCTACTCCCGAGTGGCTGCCATGAGGAACTATGAAGCCAAAATCAATGGCTCGATTGTCAAAGAAAAACAGGTTCCAAATTCACGCTTAGAGCTATTGCTCTGAGTTATGGCCCACTAAATATTAGTGAATCACGCTTATTTGAAGGATGGGACTAGTTATTTTCTACAAGAAGAAATCCCCACGTGTTTATGTAGCAGCTCCATCAATGAAAAGAAAACTTTTTTGTGTTATCTCGTGGTTTGATTTATGGCGGCCAAGAGAAAAACTACACGTTGCATAAGTCACGGCCCAAAACGACAGCTAAAAGTGATGATGAGAATGGTTCACGTTTTCAGCAGATCAGCTCTCTAGCACATCTATCAGATCAAAATTTATTTAAAACGTGGATTGCCAAAATCGACTACCACAGAAAAAAAAAACTTGGATTTTTCCACGACTCAGCTCGTGAGCTGCTCCAAAGATTGCGATTCGTTGATATCTCCAAACTATTTCCAGATGATTCAGCTGCTACAAAAACGTCGATTGCTATCCCACTGGTTGATTAATTTATCCCCAAGTTTTGACAAAATTATCTCTGTATCAATCAATTGGCTGCTAATGAATAGGATTGATACATGGTCAAAATAGTGGAGAGATGTTTGTCAAAAACAGATATCCATGAAAACAATCCCCAAGCGGTTACTTCACAGTCAGTGAATTTGTGAAACTTCATTTTGTAATTCGTTGCAAAGAGGGAGATATTGTTGATTTTTTTGAGCAGCATCGAGAGCCCTTCTCTTAGGAGAATGGGACCACCTGGTCTAGGACCATGGTGAAGACTCAACCCAGTGTTGAGTGACCATTCTGTTGAATGGTAGATATTTGGTATGGGACCATGATATAGACCCAGCTCTGCCTTGGGTAGACTCAACCTAGTGTTGAGTAGACATCTGGTCCGGGGCCACGATGTAGACCATTCTAGTACTAGTAGACTCAGCTTAGTTTTGAGTAGCCATTCTCTTGGAGAATAAAGGCACTGTATGTAACACCCCGGTTTTGACCCTGTTGCATTAGATGTACATGATGTATATATTGTAAGTGATCATGGTGTGGAGCTCAAGGCCAAGGCCCCACCATTGATTGGTTATGCTATGTTTTAGGTTGAAATCGTCATCGATGGTATATCGGGGCATGCGGCATAGATATTGAGTTTGTCATCATGTAAACATGCATCTTTAATTAAAATGAACCCGACCAGCTACGTTCGCGGCAACAAAATTGAGAAAGGGCATGATTTTCACAAGAATAAGGGTGGGGAAATTGTCAAACCTTGGCCAATGAGGGAAAAGCCATGTGTCATCTTTCTTTGTTTTATCCAACCACCATAATTAATAATTGTTGCTGGTGGTTGAGGTAGTTATTGTTTTGGGAGTGGGGGTGGTAGGATTGTCAGTCCTTGCCCACCCGCACACTCCACCAACAATGAACCTCACGATGGGCAGGGGAACGAATACGCCCTTCATTCATTTTCATTCTCATCACTCCCGCGGACACATTCTTCTCTCCACGCATGTGCTGAAACGTTCAGGCACTCTCGCCGTTGTCTGTTCATCCACGCGCATAGGAAGAGCTGTTCGTCCCCACGCAGGGACCATATTGTGTCCATTATCCTCACGCACATGTATTCTTCTGTTTTGGGCTCACACAGCGAGCTGGGAGCTGTGCGTTTTCATCCACGGGATCCTTGTGAAGAGCCATTCGCGTTTCGGTCGTGTGTATGTTTTACCTTACCAATTCGTGGCCTGTACATATGTTTGCCTCTGCACAGCTGTGAATTTGGTTTTCCTTTGCATCCTCGGACTGTGTAAGCTCCTTGGTGACTTCACTGTTCAGATCGGGTCGCTGATTTTCCCCACGTTGTTGGCTGTGTTTGCCGTGGTCTTCCTTACATTTTGGGGACTGTTGTAAATTCGCTTGAGAGTCATTTTGGCCACGATAGGGCCAAGAATGACTCAGAAATTGTCTTCCCTGTCGTAAGCTGCATCAACTGATTGTTTGCATGTGTGCAATGGTTGGTCTTTGGACTATGTTGGGAGTAGGGATGGGGGCTTGGTTTGCTTGATAAACTTGGTGGCTGGAACCCACACAGACAGAGCTAGAGAGCTGGCTTTCTTCTCCACAACCCCTGAATAGCACTGGAAGGGAATGCAGGGCCTGAGGGACTATGTAGCAGAGAAGGGACTGATTTCTTGTGTTGGGTGTGTGTGGGTGTCTTAGAAGTCAGGCTAGTTCTAGTGTAGGTGTTCTTAGCTCTGTAACGAGCTCACCAGCTTAGCATTTAGCCTTTCCCAACTCCTTGATGGCCTGATAAACCTGACCATGTTGGCTTGGCTGTCTTGTTGATGGCCTGATAAACCCAACTGAGTTGGCTTGGCTGTGTTTTGTGTATCCTTGGCTATGTGTCAGCTTGCTAGTTCCCTTATTCCTTGGAGAATCATGCCTAGCTCAGGGGTGGCAGCGTTGCTGAGAGATTAAGGAGCACGCTGGCCTATGGTTGGGTGGAACGTTGCAGCGACGTAGCTGGTTGCGGAACGAGTTCTTGATAAGATAAGTAATCTTGTTTATTTTACTTCTACAATCATATTTACTGTTAATTATTATGATGAACATGTCGAATGAATGCTTGAATGAATGAATGTTGCTTCCGCTGTGTATGATAAACAATTGCATCTGTGCATGATAAATGTTCATGTGTGTATGTTCAACTTCAATGCATTCTGTTGTAGCATTTTTATTAGTTCACATGTTCATGGGGCTAGTTGCCTGGATGGTTAACCCCATGGGCGCGTCCTCTTCACCGGTTGGAGGGTTGGGGACGTGACACTGTAAGCCCTAGACTGGGTCTAGGGCATGTGTGACACTCTGACCCTTGATATATGGGCTTGTGTACTTCTCCAAGGTTTAGCTACCCTTGGTTAAGTTACCCTAGTACCAGATCTAGGTGTCACACAGAGTGTGGGATAAAAGCATTAGTAACTCTCTTGGTTTATGATGATGTCCTTTTGGAATAAAAAAGGACAACATGTAATGACCACAAGGGCACTTGGAAAAAGGCTAAAGTCAAAGATAAATAAAAGGCCTTTCTTGGTAAGAAAGTAAAAGTGAAATTAGGAAAAGATTAAAATATTATTATTTTTTATCTTTCCTAATTTTGTCCACTAACAGGTGAATCAAGTCTTCTCATTATGATATGCAAGTTTGCTCTGAGAGGTGAATCTGCTATTTTTATTGAAGAAGATTTTGCCTCAGCTAGGGCATCCTCAGCAAACCCTCAACTAGGGTTTTTATCAGCATTCTTTTCCTCATCATTTTTGTGACAACCCTTCTTCATCTTTTCCGGGCAGCAAGGAAAATTTTGGCAGCCCCCTTCTCTTGGCTGACTGTTTTTCTGTTTTTGGGCAAGGGCACTGCCCCTTTTCTCTTTTGGGCAGCCTAACCCGTGAGGGCCAAGGCTCCTTAGGCACCCTCGGGTAGCCCTAGAGCTGACCCTTGGGACTGTCGTGAGCCCACAGCACCCTCGGGCAGCCCACAGGACTCACCCGTGAGGTTACTGTAGCAGCCCGTGGCTGCACAGCCCTCAGGGCAACCTACGGGCCACCCTGTGAGGGTTTGGACAGGCCGCCAGGCAGCACTAGGCCTGTATAGGACAGCCGGACAGGAAGATAGGACAGGTCGAGCAGCAAAAAGACGGATCGGGAAACTCGGGTATAGTTCGAGCAGCCTGGAAATTTTTTGGGTAGCAGACAAGGTACAGTTCGGGCAGCAGACAGAAGGTACAGTTCGGGCAGTATGATTTTTTGCAGACAGGAGAGAAAAATTTATTTTTTCTGATAAAGCCCTAAATTGAGAAATTTTGTAATTCTGGAAATTGTGGCTGAAAAATTATCAGTTTGATTTTTACTGATAAATTTTACTGTTAGTGTGGATAAAATCCAGATCTGGATTTGATGAACTTTTTGAAGAATTTCCTAAGTCATCTCATTCACAAGATGAGCTACTAATGCTTTTGGGGTTTTTGTCCTTTGAAGGTTTCCCCAGTGAAAAATCTTGTGTCTATTGTGTTGATGTGATGAATGTGTTTTTCCTGCACTGCTGATTTGTTCAAGTTTATCTGCAAATTTTTAAATTATATGCTAAATGCTAAAATTTAACAGATACTGGACCAAACTCTATGTAACCATGACAAGACCTACCCTGCGGCTGTCAATAGATGAACTTGGAGTCTTTTATATGAATTTCAGTAGCTAAATGGTGATGTAATAGTTTGACGTTTTTTTAGCAAGTCGAGACTGCATCATGATTTTCCAAAAGGAATGTGGGTCCAAGTCACTTAGCAGGGATGCGCCCAGGTCTAGGCATGAATGAGCCTTGCCTCTGGCCTTTTATTGTGCCAAATCGCAGGAGCCAAGGTCCATCGCTTGATAGCTATCATCTGCAAAAGCTACCACGATCTAAATCTCCCATGTTTTGTAAATCAGAAAGCGATTTCTCCAAGTAATCGGCTGCCAAATAATACGGGATCTGCTCCAGCGAACTCGACAGAATCGTGGGACTCAAAATCCTCGAGTTTGGCTGTCAAACTGATACGTGGATCAACAAATGGATAGGTTGGCTGAGTCATATTGATTGCCATCTCCGCCTTTTTTAGAATGTCTGCCAATTGCCAACCAAATTAATTCACCAGTCGATTTTGGAAAGTGAAATATGACTGCAAAAGCAACCCAATTCATGACATGGCTGACAGTTCTGATTTGTTTGAGATGAGAAATGCTCTTCAGATCTGATCCGTGATGCCCTGTCAAATGGAAAAACTCAGGCGCATGCTTCAGGATTTGGAGGGGCGCTTTTTACATCCCTGGTGGGTTACACAGACGAGATAACGCCCTATCGCCACATCTTTATGATACTAGAGTCATATATGTTCTCTGCTAAACGATTGTTGACTGATGGTTGAGTTATAACAGCTGTGATGAGCAAGGAAAAGACCTCAATGTTGAACAATCAATCCACTTTTTAGTTTTCTCTGTGTTGGAGGTCGTGGAAGGAGTGTTGCTGGTCAATACCTCGAACTGTGCCAGATGGGGACTGGCAACTCCTCTAATGATGTCTTTGCCCCTGCAATATAATATCGGTCTCATGTTGATGCTGATATGATCTTTATGCCTTTGATAACAGTGCTATAGCAGGTCCACATGCTACTGTTGCTGAGACCTTGACCTCTTGAAAATGGAGAGAACTTTTGAATGACAGATTTTGGGTGTTTACATTACAGTATTGCTTTAGAACTTTAGAGTTACGCCAAATGGGAGAACGCATCTCTATTTCTCAAACAAAATGCAAAAGAATTGTCGAAGAGATTATACATGTCTTATTGCAAACCACCAACAATACCATTAGAGATTGGGTTGAAATAATTTGCAATGGAAGATCCAATGAAGGTAGATGTTAGCTTGTACAAGCAGCTGATAGGAAGTCTAGTCTAGCTGGCTTGTATTAGATCGGAGATAAGCTTTCGAGTAAGTCTTGTTTCGAGGTACATGACATTGTTGAGTGTTAGGTACTGGAAGGATACAAAGAGGATATCGAGGTATGTATTGGTGTAGTCTGTTAGGAGTGACAGTTCAGTTTGACAGCATTGACAGATTCAAACTGGGCAGAATAATTAGATGATAAAAAATCTACCTCGTGTTATGTATTCAGGAGCAATCTCAATCTCACGGGCCAGAAAGAAGCTAACAACAATTTCACTTTCATTTACAAAGAAAGAGTACAAGTGGTTGTAGGTGCTGCATGTAAGTCATTGTTGCTGAGGATGATTCTGGAGGATACCTGTGTTCTGTAGAATGGAGTGATCCCCTGTATTGTGACAATCAGGGCGTGTTGATGAAAAGTCTAGTCTGCCATTCAAAGATGAAGTCTGTGTAGATTCATCATGACTTTATCAATGAGAAGAGCCAAAGTAAAGAGATAACTTTTTATATTGTGCTTTTCAGGGCCAGCTAGGTGATGTATTTACCAAGCCTTTGTGTAAAGATAAATTTGTAATGTTTTTAGATGAACTTGGTGTAAAGGTTAACAAGTTAGTCATTAGGAGGGTTCGTTAGAGTATAACGGCCATCGGTAACACTAGATAAATAAAGTTACATGCATAAGTAAAATGTAAAATGTATCTTCGGTTAGTCAAAGTTAGTAAGGGTGAAAAGTCAATTATGTCTTTAAAGGTCAAGACATACTCCCATAAGTTGTCGGAGTTGTGTTCATTTTGTTTGAAGGATGTATATATTACCTTTTTCTGTAATGAAACATCTTCCGTTGCATTGCAAAAAGTGCAGGTTTGAAACCTATTATATCATATTTAAATATTTCTCACTTGTGTGGGTCCATTTTAATGGATCAATGCCCTATAAACTCTGGATAGAAAGGAGTACTTCCCTTGAATGGCTTGTTTTTTAATTGTTTTGTGGATAATCTTGATTTAGGGCATCATAGTTGTCTTTAAATCAGAACGCAGATTATTTTTTGTTTTAGAATCTTCAGTAGGACATGCATTAAATTCTCAATGCTCTTGCAACCAAGGGATGAATATTTATGCAGAGATTTTCTAGGATGTGTGCTCTGCTCTACAAGATGATTAGATGCGATCTATAAACAAAATTCGTTGCCTTCTTATTTTAATGATTACATCTTTTACTTCATATTTGTCGACTTCAAGTGTGAAAACACTGGCATCCCCAAATTATCATCATTGCTTACATTTCTTTTGCAGGGAACCCATTATTACAAACGTTATGTGGAGAAATATTATAGCTCAAGTATGTGTATTCACTTGCCTTTTGGTATTGAATAAGAAATCTAGTATGGTTTCCAAATATAAACAGTGAATAAAAAGTCAAGCATTATCTCAGATTATAATAGTAGGTATAAGTAAATAATTTTAAGGCGCACTGATGGCTCTGGAAAACTTGTAGGGTTTGTACCAAGTTGCAGTCCTCCTTGTACTTACATTTCAGGGCATGGACATTTTAAAGCTAAAGCATGATAGCACAGGCCATGCACTCACAGTGAAAAACACCGTAATTTTTAATGCCTTTGTCTTTTGCCAAGTAAGTTTGCAGATTCAATTCTGTGTACACGTTTTCTTTGTTGTCATATTTTTGTCTTGCTCCATACATGTTCCTAAAGTATTATTTATTTTTCCTGAAATATTTTGACCCAAAAAATCCATGGTTTTGATTCTTTGTCGCATTGGTTTGACGGCTTTTAGATGGTCGTTAACAGATATTCAACGAATTCAATTCAAGGAGACCAGATCAGATCAACATCTTTCAAGGACTATTTTCGAGTCATTCATTCATTGGAATAATAAGTATTACACTTTTTCTTCAGGTAAGCAGTAATTTGCATATTTATGGTGCTATGAGTTGTTCTTTCCTTGTAATTTGGATCAGTGCATGCTGGGCATTGGTAAGGTAAATGCTTGAACCTGATAAAGGATGGGGCAGGCATTTGACCCAGTCTTACCAAACCAAAATCAAGTTTAGAATTACCCAAATACTTGCCATCGTGCGAATGCAATGTTGTTCTTCCATTCTATTTTGTAAATCTCCTAAGCTTCACCAGAGAAGTGTATTGATTTGCAGGTTTTGATTGTTGAGTTTGCGGGCAAATTTGCATCAACCACACACTTGGATTGGAAAAAATGGATCATTTCTATTGTAATTGGATTTTTAAGGTTTGAAGGATTAATCCCTTATTTAAGACTCAATTCAAGGGTAATTCATTGCTTTCATGTTTTCTCCAATTCCTGTAGGTTGATTACCTGAAATTTGATTTTAAAGAATAACTTTATGTAAATTGTGGGACAGTTGCCCACTAGCGGCCATTGTGAAACTCCTTCCTGTGCCCGAAACACCTTTCATGGATTACTTCAGTCCAAAGAAATACAGGAGAAAGCATTCTTCAGGTAACTGATTGTACTGGCTTAGATCTCAACAAAGCCAAGTTGTATCCTTCTTTGATGTGGAAATTCTAGTAATTGCATTCACTTATCTCTGTGTAGATTGTTTCATTTAAATAAATATATTCTAGGCAGAAAGCCTGAATGAGCCTGAATGAATGTTCAATTTTTTCTTTGGAAGCACATTTTTTTTTATGTTGAAATTCTAGTAATTGCATTCACTTTTTGCGTAGAATGTTTCTCTTACATAAATATTTTTCTAAGCAAAACGGCTGAATGACTGCTCAATTTTTTTCTTTGGCAGCACACAGGTCAAAATCTGACAGAAAAGCCCAAAGGAATGAAAAACATCAGATCGAAATGGCATGAGAGCCGTTTATTAACAAGTTCTGTTTGGACAATGCATCACCATTAGATAATGGTGTACACGATGACCAAAATAAGGCAGCTGGATTTAGCAAATTGATTGTGCATTTTGATTGCCTGTCATAGCATATTTTGGAGATGTCAGCTTTTCGTGTATCAGTGGAGGGAGATGAGTTTTGTGGAAAGTCAACTAGATGGCTATTTGGAGGATATTTTTGTTCTAGATGTATTGTACTAAAAATTGTATTTTGTATACTCCAGCTTCTATTTTTTGATAGTTCATACAAGCTGCAATCCATCTGTTTATGCTGCAACAGTCACAGAGCCACTGTGTTTGCCTGTCATGGCCACTGTGCTTTGCTTGCCTGTCACCTTGTTTGAAAATAATATCAGATCTTCATATTTTTGTGGACTAGGGGAATTGGTAACTGGGGCTGGGCTAGTACTCGCGTTTAGGGATCCATTCCTGCTACCACTATACCCCAAGGTGCCTCACACATGCTTGCAAGTCAGGGACATCCGTAAATCCAGGTGGAATTTGAACTAGTGACCTCCTTTACAACAATACAACAAGTAACTTCATATCAAGTGACGTCAATAAACCACAGCAGTTCGAGCTAAAATATTAAATCTTCCTTATTTTCTGTTTTATTTTTATTTAAACCTGAGTTTTCTATATCATTAATCTGTCTATCTCATTTGAAATTTTGGAAAGTTGATTATTCTTAACGTTTTCTCAAACAAAATCTACTTCAACATTTCTATTTTTGTAGCAAATACATAGTCAAGAGTCTTTATCTTTTAAGGCTCATTTTCTCACGCAAAATAAATTACCCGCTTTTGCTACCAAAGGAACTGCCTCGCATATGTTTGATGCTAAAAGACGATTTTGCAACAAAATGTATTAAATATATAACAAGAAAATGTAGAGTGAAATGTTGGATGCCAAATCTAGGATCAAAGCAAAAATTACATTTTTATTATATTATTTGAATAAATTTTTTGTATGCTGGTTAACTATTTGCTTAACATGTATAAAAAATTTCAAAAGTAAAGGCAATATTAAATACAACAAAAAACTATGGCACGTTTCAAATATGCTCTTCTCCATTAACTCAGAATATATAGGGTTACAATTGAAGCTCAGAGGACCCAAAATAGAAACCAATTTCTAACTGACTTGCTAAAAATAGAAAGACTTAACTGATAGGTGCTCAGTTAATCATTACTGTCTAACTAAAGCACTACTTCTAGCTAACTGAAACATGGGAGATTACACACTTCAACACTCCCCCCTAATCTCTATTGATACAATCTTTAGCATTAACAATACCCAAGTACTGTTTCTGAAATTTAAAGATGATTCTTCCCAATGATTCGGTGAAGATATCAACTAGTTGATCCCGTGATCCACCAAACTGTAGAATGATACCTCCATTGTTGACTAGCTCGTGTATGAAGTGGTAACGAGTGTCAATGTGCTTGCTTTTCTTGTGGAACACATGTCTTTTAGATAGTGCAATAGCTAAACTATTATCATAGAAAATAGAAGTTAGCTCTTTTTCAACATGTGTAAGGTCATATAAAAGTCTTCTTAGCCATTTTGCATGGCATGTTGCTGAAGTTCCTACATATTCTGCTTCTATAGATGGAATGGTAACAATGGGTTTTTTATTGGTTTCCCATGGTATCAAACATGTGCCTAAATGAAAATCAAATCAGCCTAAAGTGTTTTTTTATCATCAATGTAGCCTGCAAAATCATTGTCTGTGTATCCAGTGTGGTTGCCTTTAGACATTGTGTACCACAAACCATAATCAGTTGTACCTGCAACATATCTCGGAATTATTTTTCCAACTTTCTAGTGAGTGTCTTTGGGGACTCCATAAATATGAAAATGGAACCAAGTGCATACACTAAATCAGGTCATGTTGCAGTAATATACATTAGACTACCTACAAGCCTCTTATACAGAGTTGAATTTATTGTTGGTCCTTCATCTTGCTTACTTAATATTGTGCATGTAGCTATGGGTGTATCTGTTGGTTTACATTTATCCATTCTAAACCTCTTCAATATGTTTGTAGCATACTTATACTGAGATATTAAAATTCTTTGACCAGATTCCTCAACTTTTATGCCAAAAAGATACTTCATAAGACCAAGGTCAATCATCTCAAATTTCTTTTTTATGATTGATTTGAATTTTTTTAACTGCAAATTTCTAGCATAAATCATATCATAAACATGTAGACAAAAAATTAGAATTTTATCTTGTTGATCTTTCTATAGATGCACAATAATATGCTTCAAAATTTGTCTTTGATCTGCACCATAATTATCCCTAATTATGTCATATGATCACCTTCAAGTCAGCTCCGTAATATGGCATAATAGCCTTCTATCTTAACTGCATCTAAAGAAAAACCTGCAAGAAAACATTCATTCCTCTTCACAAGGTGTGCCTTTTCTTCCTTAGATAACCTTAGAAACCCCAGACAACTTCCAAGAGAATATCTTCAAAATCCATTAAATATCTTCAAATCCATCTTCAAACCTTAAAAAACATTTTTTTTTCCATAAGTGTGCTCCTTTTTCAGAGCTCCATGAGTGGATGCATGAATGAACAAATGAGAAGCACCTCCTTCTATTTATGCCCTTTTTAAATCACTTTTGGGTCGACATAACATTGTTTAATATTTTGGTAGGGCTGGCCTAAAATCCTGGTTGGGATGACTTTACAAATTATTTCATATCTTGTCATTCCTATGGAGTTAGAGGGAGTTCCATGTATTGTTGGAAAGGTCTCGGAATACAATTTCCAACCATGTAACCTATACTCCCATCTAAGTTAGTTATTTAGACTAAAAATGCCTTCAAAGACAGGGTATTCAAACTAATCATCAAAATTCCAAAAACAAGATTTCCAACAATCTCCATCTTGCCATCTTTATATTGAACATCTATAGTCTCGCCTTTCCTTTGACATCAATCAAAACAATATTTCGAATACATAATTAGGCTGAAAACATTATGTATGATTTGTTGACATGAGAGTGCAATACAAAGCTACTTCAAAACCCTGTTGCAAAGGATCATTTCCAACCATCAAAACACTTGACAGATCTGCATGGTAAGGCTGAAATTCCCTTTCCAAAGGATACACTATCAATGCCTAAGAAGGATGAGAACATGGTTGGAAAAAAAAAATTCAAATATGCCCTAGGAGAGGGCACACTTTGCTTCTCCAAACCTATAATAAAATCTCCTTGTTTTCCAAAACACACATCAATTCTTAAGAAAAATGGTTGAAAATGATAATTTAGATCCACCATTGGAGAGGGTAAACCTGATTGTTCCAGATTTGCAATAGAATCCTCCATATGCAATTCTGTATCATCAAAAACAACGAACAAACATGATTGAACCAATTCATAAGGATCTTCATCAAAAATATGTTTTCCAAGGTCTTCAAAATTTACACTTCCCTCGCTAGAAGAGTCATATATGGGATTTCCAACAAATTTCCAATAATCCATATCCATATTAGGACCATCATGAGAAAAATGTGCATTGTTATCTCCATATGAATCATCTTAAGTAGCAAAGAGGTCCTCAAACGTATCATCTTTGAAAAATTTGTCTTCAAAAGCAAAAGAGAAAGGAAGGCTTGCCAAACCCTCATTGTTGTGAAGAGGAAAATGTGGGGCATCGACCATACCTCATCAACCGTGCCTTTGACATACTCTTCAATTGACAATGGCTCTTCAAGAGACTCTTCATCTTCTTTTTGATCTTCAACAATATCTAGATGGAAACCCTCAAGGGTTTCTTCTTGGGCATGCTCATCTTGCTTGATTTGATTCTCTTCACCATGGATTTCTTCAAGGTCTTCCTCAAGGGCTTTCCCTTCAACATGGTCTTTTTCCTTGAACATACTCTTCATATATTCAACATAGGGTATCCATTTTTCATGCTCTTATGGGCACCATCAAGTGAAAAATACTTTGATCAATTTTGCAAGAGAAGAGATTTGACCTTTACCAAGGCCTTCAAACCAATCACATGCTTTTCCTTATAAGGTAAGCACACATGACCTCATAATTTTTAATATGGAATTTTGAAGTCAATGCTAATAAAGTTTCAACATGGTCCATAGCATAACTATCATGATCACAAAAATATTGGTATAATGGCTCTAGTATCTTTTGTAGAAAACCTGAGGTGTTTGAAACATTAATGGGAGCAAAACACTCATCCAACCTTGGAGGTCATGCCATTTTTCATTACCTTTAACTTCTTCAAGGACGTCATGGAATCAAAACATGAATATATCAATATGCATGGAGTTGTCATGTGAACTTGAAATGCCTTTCAAATGCTACTTGCTTCACCTTATGAACAAGAAGTCTTCAAATCTATAGGTTTTCCCTTGTAGAGTACGTCTTTTATTTTCTTCAGTTGGAGTTGCGAAGTGAGACCTACATAATTAGATCTAAACAAAATATCACCAAAGTACAAAACAAGAACATACTTGAATAATCTTGATTTCTTAGAAATGCGAAGCTTGTCCTCAACAACAACACCAAAAAATTTTATCACTCAAATTAGCACCCTTAATCAAGGTCACGGATCCTAGTGCTATGAGGGGTAAGCACGAGAGAAGTTAATGTTCAATGTTATCACTTCTCAGCTTCTCAAAACTTTAGGTCCACTACTAATACAAAGGGGGAGCCCTAGCTTCAACAAAAGATATCTTCAAACACTTACATGCCACACAAATACCTTTCGCAAGCAACCTCTTAGCTAAGACGAGTGCCTTATGGAGTCAAAACAATGAAGCATAAATATGATACTAGGAGAGGGTAGGAGTTATAATACTTTAATATCAATTCCGAGATCAACAACTTCAATATTTTATTGTTTTTTGTGAAATTACAATAGTAAAAAAAAGAGCTAAAACTTCACCAATTAACCATACAATATCTACCTTAAGTATTAGCGTAAGGATATACATCAAGAGGCACAACAAGATTTGTACCAAAAATCCGACGAAAAGGACTGTTTTGTCGGATTTCACTTTCAAATTATGAAATTTGATAATTTTTTTTTAAATTGATAGAATTATATATCAAATTTTCAACGAACCTTCGTCGACATTTCAACGTCCTCAATTGTCTGATTGTTGCCGTATTCGGCACGAGACTTTGTCAGATTTGCAACGAGAGGGTGTCAAAGTTTCAACGTCCTCAGTTGTCGGACTTTCGATGTATTTGGCATATTTTTGCAACGGTAACTAGGCTCCATTTCGTCGGATATCCGACGATGGTTGAATTTAAAAATATATAAATTATAGAAACATTTCGACATGTTTGCTATAGAAGCGACAGTTTGTGGAAATTATTTTATTGCTTGACAAGCGGTTTGCGGAATTATTTTATTCTTCGACGGATGGTTTGCGGATATCATTTCATTATTCGACAGACGGTTTGTAGAAATTATTTTATTAATTGACAAACGGTTTGCGAAAATAGTGATGTGTGGAGCTTGATTTTTTAAGATCGTCGATGGTCTTCATTCAAGCTTTTTGTGACAAAATGTCAAATAGCAATATTCCTGATCTAAACGAACAAAATCGGCAATTGCTTATTAGACTGTGGGATGGAGTGAAAAGAAGGGGTGATGGGAAATGTTATTATCCATGTAGTCAATGCGGGGGCTGTAAGAGGAGAAGATATTGATCACAACAGCCAGAAAAGATTGTAGGGAACATGGACACGCTAAGGGGGGGAATGCATATCGTTCATTTGTAAGTTTTGCATTATAAAGTTTTTTATATTTTTTGTTTTGGTAAATGTATGTATTATTTTAATATTTCTAATATTAACTTATATCTATTGATGTATTCATGTAATTATAAATAAAAGACATCCTACAACATATCGTCTAGAGGAACCAAAGCAAGTGCTTTCAGAACAACTACCGGAGGAACATGAAGCTATGATTAATGGAGAACAAGTAAATGATCCTATTGAAGAAGATGATCATATTGATAACGTAGTTGAAGATGATGGTACAAATACATTGATTCATGATTCATTTAATGTTAGAATAGATGATGATGATGACGAGGATCATGAAAATATTGATGATTTTGATGATGTTCACGATTTACCTTTTCTTGAGAAAGCATATGAACCCATTTATGAAGGTTGCAACGTAAATATTCTCTTTGCTATATTGTTGATAATGAACTTGAAGATTATGAATGGTCTTTCAAACATATAAGTCACATGGATGTTAAAGTATCTAAAATAATCCATCACATATATATGATCGTAATAAAGATGACATTTGTTCTTTAATAATTGTATTGTTAATTCATAATTCAAATTAATACGGATGAAATGTGTTTCATTAATATTATTTATATATTATATTAATTAGTTTTTTTTATTTTTATTTGTTGTAGCTTGATACATGAATTTTTGTCAAATATTTTACCTCGCACATCAACATTTATCTGCCATCATGAAAAAAATTGGAATGCGTTATGAAACATTTCATGCATGCCCCAATGACCATGTTATATATTATAATCATCATGAATTTGCAATAGAATGTCCAGAATGTCATATCAGTAAATATTAAACAGATCAAGTAACAAAAAAGGTGCCTCGCAAGGTTCTTCGTTATATTCCCATTATTCTACGTTTGCAACAATTGTTCAGGTGCAAAAACATAGCGCAATTTATGGATTACCATGCAAGGAACATAAGTCAAGATGACATTATTTGAATTCCTATAGATGATTCTGCATTTAGAGATATGGAGGAAAAATGGCATCACTTTAAAGAAGAACTTCGTAATCTTAGGATTTCTTTGGTAGCAGATGGTGTCAATCCATTTGCATAGATAAGATCCGTTTACATAGTGTGGCCTATTTTTGTTATTAACAATAACATTCCTCCAAGGTTGTCAATAAATATGGAGCACATAATGTTGTCAATGATTATTCCAGATATATTATGTCTACAATTGTTTTATTTTTAATGTAGCTGTGGCATCTCATTTGTCGTATTTTGTTTTCTAATGTCATATTTTTTTTTAAATTTGTTCTCTTGAGCATGGTTTATATATCTAAATGGAACTCATAATTATATATTTTATATGTTCAAATCAATCAGGTAAGTACCAAGTTAAAGATATGAATGTATATATCGAACCTCTTATAGATGAGCTACTCAAGTTATGAAATGGCATCACTGTGTATGGCGTATCTAAACCAATACGACAAAGACAATTTCAACTCCATGCAATGCTTGTATGGACAATACACTATGCCCCGAGGTTAATCAATTTTTGTGGTTTGTATTTTTAAGTTCCACTTTAATTGCATTTAATTTTATGAACTAGTTAATATAGTACTATGCACACATGTTTTTTTAAATATTCCATTCATTTTATATATAATTATAATTGACATAGATATTCCATCTCTTTATGTAGGTATTCAGACAAAGGGAAAATTTGCATGTCTAGTTTGTGGTTCTAAGATCAAATCTCATTGGTCAAAAAACTTAAGAAATGAGTTGTTTGATGAGTATAGACACTTCTTCTTTAAGAATCATACGTATTGAACAAACAAAAAAAACATCTATTCAATGGGAAGCAAGAGACTACATTAAAACCACAGAGAATGACACCTCACTTATGGAAGTTACAATATAATAGAAATCGTCAAGCTAGTATGTATGGATCATCGTATATGAAATGTTATGTATTTTTTTTAATGTGTTGTTTACTGTAATTGACATTGATTTATGTAATTTCTTTATAAACTACGATTCATGATGTTCGTCATGATCATGAAGGCGTTAATGGGCTTTCACAATGAATGAAAATTTATCCTAAGCAATTCAGCAGGTTTCCCTACTATAAGCACCTATAAATTGCTCATCCGTTTGATACACTGCATATCAGAAAGAATGGGACTGAAACATTATGGCGAATATTGGATCTAAGGAGCGACAAAGAAAAAAATGTCAAAATTTGCAAAGACATTCAAGAAGGAAATCATGCAATGAAAGACGTCATTCAATTTCATAGCAACGAAGACCAAAATAAAATATAAACTCATTTCCATGGATGTTAACAGAGCAGCAAAGTAATGTTGTAAAAGAAGTCATGCGGAAAATTAAATTTCCCACTGGATTTTGTGCGAACATGAATAATATCATAACAAAGAAAGGTGATTTTACGGGGGTGAAAACGCATGATTGACATGTTTTCATGGAGGTAATTATTATGGTATCCATATAATTATTGTTTTATTAATTCCAATGCATATTGTTGTTGTTTTGTTTGTCTACTCTTTGTTTAAAAAATGATGTGGTTTGTATATTGTTATAGTATGTTCTACTTCTCTCTCCCCTGGACAACTTCGACAACAATGTCAAACAAGTTATATATAATATTGGGAAATACATGAGGTAACTAGCGATTTTTTGCATGTGCTTAGTATTTGTTTAATTTATCATAGAGCTTATATTTTTTTTGTGCACTAATTCATCTTATGTAATATAATGTTTTTTTTTTGTTAAATATCGTTATTGGTTTGCATCACGTGTAGATGGTTGTCATCTAAAGAAATCCATAAAGAAGATATAAAGTATTGGAGGAGAGAAATTCCTCGTCTCATGTGTGAAATGAAGAAGCATCTACCTTCATCGATTTTCAATGCACAAGAACACTACCTCATATACCAAGTCGAGGAGATTGAATTGTGGACCTTTGCACTCAAGGTCCATGTGGATGGTTGAGAGGCACTTGAAATTTATGAAGGGATTGGTCAGACAATGAGCACATGCTAAGGGTTCTATGATGGAAGAATATACGGTATACCAAAACATGTTGTATATTAGTGAATATCTTCCTAATTTAGTGTCAAAACTCAATTTACATTGCATTTGTGATATAGACTCCAATAACAATTTTGAAGGGAAGTACATGAAGGGGAAAGGTAGATCGATGAAGGTGAAAGGTAATTAGTAGCTAGTGGATATTAATTAATATAAAACATTTGACTGTTGATTTTTATGTATATATATCATACATATTCTATTTTTATATTCAATATATTGCATCAATTAAGAGTGTATACTTTGTTAAGATAATTTATATTTGTATTGAATTTTTATTTTTATTGTCATCAAGTAGTTGGTCGAGAGTGGGATGCAATTCGTTTATACATCGCAAACAATCTTGACTGGATGAAGGTATGGATTGAACGATGTGAACAATTTGGTCATGGAATATCATGGGAATCTGTGGCTTCATTGGTTAAAACAACACATCACAATGGAGATACCAATCTTACATAAAGGAAAACCGATTTAGCATATGGTTTAAAAGATAAGCATGCAAGCATATCAGTCAACCACACTATTTTTTTTGCAAATTACATATTGATGTACACATTGATTTTTTTCCTGTATGGAAGAATCATGCACTTAATCATAAATATTGAATCATTATGTAATCTTTTTGTGTATGGCTTGTTGTCGGTAAAATACCATAAGGCTATGGTGTGCAATGGTTGTAGACATCACATCAAAAATTTGGATGAAACGAAGAATACATCAGATTCTAGCATATCTGCAGTCTTTGAAGTGACCAATGTTTCCTCTAGAGGTGACAGACATCTAGAATTTTCAGAAAATTGATACTATGGGTATATGGACGATATTCTTCAGTGTGACTTTAATTCCTTCAAGGTAGTTATGTTTTTTGTCAAAAGGTACATGTTACGATTGAATCAATGTGATCCCGATAGAACTATTATTGAACATGATAATGGATTTACCATAATAAATACAAGGTTATTTGAGCCAGGAACGAAGCTCTACGTTCTTCCAAGCCAATGCAAACATGTATTTTACTCTAAGGTTCCAGGTAGAGTGGGTTGGTCATTTATTGTGGGACACGATCCGAGGGGAAGGTCGGTAAAGTATAACCTAGAGGAATGAAATGAAGAGGGTCTCGAAGAAGAAGATGATGTTGAATATCATGATCAACATGAGTTAGATGATCATGTTCTAGAAGAATATTCGAAGAATTAGTTGAGATGATGTAGCAGACAATGTCCATGAAGATGATATCGACAATGACATGATGATCGTAACTGACATAGATGGTGATGATGATATGGTCAATCCTTACAATGTTGACTCTGTATCAGATGATACAAATGATGACTTGGATGGAGAAGATGATGAACTAGTCCATTGAAGTGTATG